>VZRX01021884.1:18588-31818 GCA_013398075.1 Notiomystis cincta
TCCTTGTCCTGAGGAGCCCAGAACTGGACACAGCACTCCAGATGTGCCTCATCTGGGCTGAGCAGAGTGGGAAGATCACCTCTCTTGATCTGCTGGCAATGCTCTTCCTGATGCACCCCAGGACACCATTGGCTTTCTTGGCCACCAGGACACACTGCTGGCTCATGCACATGTTGTCCACCAGGAATCCCAGGTCCTTCTCCATAGATCTGCTTCCCAGCAGATCAGCCCCAGCCTGTGCTGCTGCCTGGGGTTATTCCTCCCCAGTTCATTTGCCTTTAGTGAATTTCAGAAGGTTCCTGTCTGCCCATCTCTCCACCTTATTGAGAACCTTTCTGAAAGGCTGCACTCTGGGGTACTGGCCACTGCTCCTGGCTTTGTGTTATCAGTGAAATCACTGATGAAGAAGTTAAAACAACACTGGGCTCAGTACTGACCCTTGGGGGACATCACTAGAGGCCTTCAACCAGACTCTGTGCCACTCATTACAACCCTCTGGGATGTGCTATTCATCCATCTCATTGTCCAGTCATTTAACACACTTCCTGAGTTTGTCTGTGAGGATGTTGTGAGAGACAGCATCTAAAGCATTGCTGAATTCAACATAAATAATATCCACTGCTCTCTCTCCAGGATACTGGTTGTTGTTTCATTATACAAGACAATCAGGTTCTAGCATACTTTAGTCCTGATCACCTTCTTGTGTTCTGTGTTTTGCCTCAAAAAAACCCCAATCAATAGACAACAGCCTTCAATCTCTGTTGTTGTGTAGTGGAAAGAAAAACTGATATAAACTTAAAGATCACATTCATTTAGCTAGTGTGGACAGCCCCTCTCCAGCTGTCAATAATACCCAAGTATGTATCTGTGTCTGTATCTTTTCGTCTGTGTATATCCCACTGAACAGCTGCAAAGAACACAAGTGTCATGTTAAATGCCAATTGTTTAATCAGTTTATATGCCCATAATGCCCATAAGTAGTATGATTAGCAGCATTATTGCACATGGCGAAAATTTTTTGCTGTGCAGTGGCTTTTTACTAAGGGTAACAGAACTCCTGAAAACAAGTGCTGAAAGAACATTCGTGTGTTACTTTTTTGGGGCTTTGTTTTTGGGGGAATTTTGGGTTGGGTTGTTGGGGATTTTTTTTGTTTCTGTTTGTCATCTTGATCCTAAGCTGCTGAATATGAAACAAATGCAATAGATCACATAAAATTATACCCTGTAAATAACTGGGAGGTAGGAAATCTGCTGGAGAAGCAGATTGGCAAAAGTGAAGTTCCCAGTTCCAGAATTTTCTCCATGAAAGACGTATTCTGACCCAAAATGTGGCCTTCTGACACCATTTACTGAGAATCCCTGTAATTCTGTCCAAACTGTTTCCAAGACAGACATACTTAGCACACTCTATCAAATAAACATGCCTTAAATATACATGCAATACTTAAGAAACTTTCACCTTTTGTTAAAGCACTATTAAGCCACAGAAGAATTCAATCACTGAAGCAATTTACTTACTCTTACATCAGATTATCCATATGCTACCCACTTTTAGCATATATATCCCATGAGTGTTTTTAACTGTATTGTTACACATCTAAAAGAAAAATTTCAGAAAATGAACCTTCCTCCTGCCACTATACATTATATATATATATTGCCTTTCAACTAATTTGCCAGTGTACATATGAANCAGTCATAGAAAAGCTGTAGAAGGAAGAAAATGTTTTAAGAAGGAAACAACACTGGAGTCTACATTTTTATTTAAGAAGAATGTTGGCGATGTACTCAGCACAGTTCTCTGGAAATATTTAACTGTTGCCCATCTTTTTTGTTTTAATATTTTTTTTTGGCTTATTTGGTCTTTTTTTGGAAAATGCCTTGACACAAAATGGGTAAACCTGATGGCAGGTATCAATCCAGATAGATAGGTTCAAATTAAGGAGGCATAATTTATATTGACACTTTACAGGATGGGTGCATAGTCAGGGAAAAACCACAAAGACACAGATTTTAGAGTTTTCAGGCAATCTGTTTGTATAACTACTAATGTGATAACTTTCTCTGTACTTCTCTAACCAGAGAAGCATTTCCTATTAAATATGTTGTAACTAGCATAAGAACTTGAACCTTCTTTCAAGTTTGATTTACTAAGTCAAAATCTACTGTACTGCTCAGAATACACAGTTTTCCATACCAGTTTAGAGGGCAGGGGTTAGGGTGGTTTCAGCCTTACATCAGTGCTGAGGAAGGAGATCATCACTGGTTTAACCTATGATAGCATCTTAATTTGTGGCATAGCAACATTGAATTTTAACCCAAACTGGGGGCTATATTCTATTTTTAGATACAGGCATGGGTCTCCAAATGGCTTTGGGGGTTGTGCTTACATTCAAGGGCAAGTTTTGACTTTTAGGCAATTTTTGTTTTCATTTTAAGTCCAGACAGATAAACTGGATTTCTGTGGTTTGAAGGGAGAGAAAGTATTACATCACCTTTATGCTAAAATGAGACATTTACTTTGTATATCATAGGTGGAGAGTGAACTCTCTATCATTAAACAATCAATAATTAACAAGTAAATGAATAACCAATTAAAGATTCAAACCTTCCTGTAGACTTAAAAACACCTTCTTACGTTTATTTGGGTAATTGTAATGTAAGTGACCTTGTGTTTATGTTTTGGTAAAGGTCAGGGACAAAGTTAAAATAGCAGCAAGAGGCTTTGTGGAACCATTGGCAGGAGTTTTAACTTCGTGTATTTTTAATAAGGAAACTAATCGGCCATCCAGACAAGAACAAAGCATATGGAAAGTTGGCAAATCATGATTGAAAACATTGCTATGGTCACTAAAATGATGGCTTTCAAATGTTCATTTTTGCTAAATCCCAGCCATCTTCCATTGAAACTATCAGTAGTGCTTATTATATTCATTAAGTCCTTTCTTAGAATCAGAAATTCAGGCTTTGGCCTCATGTGGCTTTGGTGCTACCAGATGTTCACAGAGAAACCTCAGGACTCATTTGCTCATTTTTGTTTGTTTAGGGCTCTTCCTTCTTCCTCTCATCTCACATTTCAACGCAGGGTAGCTATACTTTTTTCTCCTCAACCTTTCACAAACAATTCAACCTCAGGCAAAATCCATGCACACAGCTTTGCTTAAGGCTGGTCGAAGAAGGACAAAGCTAGGAGTGAGTCATGCCAGAAACATGTGGATGACTGGCGGGAGGGCTCTGAATAGGGTTATAGATCAAGCTTCCCTAGTGCTTTTCCACTGTAGATCTCACAGAAGTTCACAGATGTTAAAAACAATTATTCATGCTGAAGAACTTGACACACATTAAATGTACATTAGATGTCTTTCCCAAGACCTCATGTTAAGCTTTACAGAGAGCTGAAGTCAGAGCATATGATTTGCAGTGCCAAGCATTTTTCTCCAATATGTCATAGCCCTTCAAAACACTGTTGATTATTGTTTTTGAGCAGGATAAATTCTGTGTATTAAGGAGTGCGACATCCAAGTCTCCTGAAGTCAGGCTCTGTAATCCATGTAATGCTATGCTTAAATAAATAGCAACATTTGTGAATACTCTAGAGCAGGCAAGTGTTGCCACAGACATCAGAGGAACACTCTTCCCACTCTCTCTGCCTGGATCTGTTATGTTGCCCTTAAGAATGACATGCAGCAAAGGTCTGTGACAGAACTCTGCAAAAAGTGCTCTTTGTGTATAATAAGAGAGACACAGTAAGGGTGAGATAGTACAGAGCCCTTTACAGATGTTCTTCCTATTGGCAGCTCCTTCCACACCAGCAGTTTACCCCAGTATTGCATCCTGCAGATTGTCATTTTCATGACCCTGTTCCCCTGGAAAAAGGAAAAAAAAAGGAAAAGCATCTTCTCATGTTTTCTTTCTTAGTACCGGATCCAGGCTCTCCCCTGTGTTAAAGGAAAGGTCATAATAATAAGGTCTTGCAGTGCTTTTCATCTTCATTAAAAGATACAGAGGGATGTGTCAGCTGCAGGGCAGACATGGAAGATGCCAGCACAACATGAGGCAGTTTAATGTTTATATATACTTAAGCAGGTTTTCCTGAAGGGCTTGGAAGTCCTTGTCATATACAAAGAAAGACAATTTATTGGTTAAAAATATTAACATAAAAAAGATTCATTTCCTGCAAAGCTTTTCACACTTATCTCAAGCAGATATTGCTTTCCATAGCAACATCTTCTGAAATAAAAGTGAGAAGAACTCACTCCTTCCTTTTTTCAACAACATTTCTAATATCTTGGCTGTTCTGTAAACATCATTTATTCATGTCAGGAAAAGAAAAAGAGGAAAAGACATCTTTTTGTCAGCCACTAAGGTATCAGTCGCTGGGATCTGTCCTCCAAAGTGAGAGTATCACATTTGTATCAATGATATAAATCAGACTAATATCTAGCCACATGTTTTATCTAAAGGTCTGGACATACAGAGGAGATATGGTTAACACTGTTCTACTACTCCCAATAACTTTTACAAGTGGAAGATCTGAAGTGCATAGATACCCATTTCACTCTTACTTGCAGAAGTCAGAGGAAGTGCCTCAATATGCTGGAAGTGTTTCATGAGACACTCATGAGACTTGACAAGCTCTATTTTGCATCTTTCTCAGATGTTTTGATCTACTTTTTGTGCTCATCCTTTAGGAAAAACACAAAGAGAAGCAGGTAATGTAAGTGGTAAGGCCTGGATTAATTAGGTTTCCATGCAAAAGTATGTCTCAGTGGTACGAGAAATTTCAGATAAAGAAGGAACAGGGGTAAATGGAAGTACTAGCTCAGAATTTAGAGATCTAATCCATCTATTGGATCTTTATCCAATGCAAAATTTTTTTAAAATACTGTAATATAAGAGTAACTGTTCTGTGCTACACAAGTGTTATTTTAGCTTCAGAAGTGCTGAGCAGAGGGCTCTTGTTCCCCTTGGTCAGCTGAAGACACTCATGTTATTAAGAAAGAGTGTCAGGAAACGAATATAAGTGTTATTGTGAGAGGAAACCTGTTTCAACTCCCATGATTGCAGTTTAGTACAGCTGCACCCCAAGAGAACAATAGCAAGATTTATTTCTTTTATAAGTCTCAATTTTATGAAGAATAAAACAGTCCTGTTAAAGAAAGCTGTGAGCACAAGAACTGTCTGGGAGGATGTAAACACAAAAGAGAGAGAGGAAGAGAGAGCAAAAAAGAGCAGGGATGCACATGTACTGACAAAAGGGAAAATAAACATGTTTCTGTCTAATATTTAACTAATTTCTGAGTACTTAAAGAAGAATATTAATGATAAAAACTACAATGTTCTAGGTAAAAAAAAAAAAAAACAAAAAACCACAAAGAAGTAAGGCTTATTTTACACACTCTTTGTAAGCACTACTACCTGCACTCAAAGCACAAAACCTAGGCACCAGGTACACAGCCCACCCATGTTTGGGCATCTCACAGTCCATCACCAGGTCCCAAGGAGTGATTTTCTTGTCTTCCAATGGCCTGCCACTTCTGCCTTACATCTTATTTTTTTGTTTTGCTCTTGCCATGGTACTAGCAACTCTGGATTTACACCCACTTACGTTGCACTGGGTGCATGCACATGCATCTCACCCCAGAGGCACAGGTGTTCGCTCAGATCTGCACAGTCAAGGATGTGGAAAGAGGCATAAAGAATGCTGGGATGGCATTTTGTGTCTTGCCAGTCACTACCTGGGAAAGAATCAGCAATTCTCTTTGTCTCTTCTGCCTTTTGTGGAAAATCTTCTGTATAAAGGCCTTCCAAATAGACGGGCTTCCTGTTACTGCAGGTGTCTTCCCCAAATGGGCCTCCTTCCTATTTGTGATTGCTGGTGCTGTGGGGCTGGTTGTGAAGGGCTGTTGTTCCTCACCACTGACCCAGCACTCAGACCTCTGCCACTCATCAGCATTCTGTCTTTGCAGCCAACCCAGAGAGATTCCCATGCCTAGGGAGGAGATCAGCCAACAGGAAATCACATTCAATGCAGTGACCATGTTAAGTCTGCAAGAAACGTCCTACTCCCAGTTTGCTGTTTTGCAGCTGAGACGAGTAAGTCTGCTTCTCAGCTGAGAAAACAGAACAGCTTTCTTGTGATTATGAAAAATAAAAGTTGAGGAAACAGAAACAATAAAAGAAAAAGCCTAGCCATCAGAAAAAACACTAAGCAGACAGCACATCTTACCAAGAGAGATCATCCCTGCATTTATTTTACTAATGAATAACTAAATCTGATATATGTATACTTAAATGTGGTATACTGCTCTCATTGGTCTGCAAAGTTACTGTTTGGCAGTGGGGGAGACAGGAGAGAAATTATGTTATTTTGTGAGAAATACATAAAAAGAACTGCTCAAATGCAGTCTTAAATACTGCATTAGGAGTCAAAATTAATTTCAATTACTTTCATTTGGTGAATCTTTTTTCAAAAGGGCTTGGCCTTCACTACTGACTCTGAACTACGTATTGCAGTATTCTTTGATGATGATTTTGGCATGTCAGTTCAGAAACATCAGCATTCAAATCTGAGAGAAGTTATACATTTTGGTTATAAATAGAGTGCTCAGTCAGAAAGTATTTTGTTTTCAGACTTGCCGTGGATAGAAATCCCTCCGACAAATCCTTCAGTCCTTCTTTGTTTCTGTTTCCCTGTCTGTATATAGAGAATCAGCTATTTTTAATTTGCTGAGAAGCCAAGATGTACTTTTTGTGTACAAAACCACAAATGCTGGTTTTTGAAATGCAGTCAGCTATCCCTCTCTGTTATTAGAGACAATATATTATGATCTGAAACACATTTGTACGTTACTGTTTGGATGCAAAGTCAGAAGTATTATAACCCAATTTTTTTTTTTTTTTATATATGAGGCATCTGAATAGAAATTCATATTTCAGAAGGAAGGTAGAGCATGTGAAAACATGTGGTTGCCATACCATACCTCCTAAGACTTCCTCCTATTTCTCCTTCTATTCCTATGTATATATTGAAAATAGAATGAAGGAAAAGGAACAAAAAAAAGAGGGTCAAATTAAAGAAATTTTACACAACTAAAATCAAGAAATCTTCCCACTGATTTCAACATATTCAGCTTATGACTTTTTAAGTTTAATCAGTTTAAGAGAATTGTTTTGCTGTATAAGCCAAAAGATAAAATCACGGTTAAAAATTTCAGAACCAGTTTTATTTTCTTAAGCAAAGGAGTGAATGATCATGCATTTATTACAAAAAGTAATCTTATTGTTAAAGCAATTTTGAAAAGGGAAATAGTCTGATTTATTTTTACCTTTTTTCCATTGTCAGCTTTTCCTTTTAGATAGACAGGTTGTATTCCACTTCATGTCATTACTCACAGACATCCAGCAATGTGTTGAAGTCCATATTTCCAAATGCAGAAAAACATAGCTCATAATTTAAATTTTTCTATCTCTATTTGTCTGGCAACAATTTGCAGTGAGTGAAAAGAAGAGATGATCACAGTGTTGGCTTTGTTTCTATTAAACATCCGTTCTCAGACGCTAGGCCCTCTGATGTTTTAATGTATGCAGTAATAAGGCACTTGTCCCAAAAAGCAGGAAATTGTTAAAAATCTTTGGGAAAATTATTAGTTTCTGAACTTGCCACTAACAATACTATCATAAAAAGACTATAGAATAAACTTGTATCTGACATCATTGAAAAGGATAGCAATTTTAGTTAAATTATGTAGAGGTCTGGCTCCAGAATTTAGATCTTGTTGGTACTAAGGAATCCTGTAGCAAACACGGTATCCAGATTTTCTTGTTTGGAGCAGATGTTTTCTATTCCTTTGCATATAAGGGCACCAATAAATATGATGAATTTTTTTAGACCATCTCTAATAGTAACACTTACATGAGCTAAGTATGCATCACTAACCCTCGCTATTGAATGTTCACATCTGTTTTAAGAGGTCATTGTGAGGATCACACACTTACCCAGTGAAAAGGGTGAGCTCTGCTATCCCCATAAGAACATGCTTCACATTTTCCTGGAGCATGACTGTCCCTCACACTTTAAGTGGAAGACAGGAGGGAAACAGAATTTTCCTCCACTATAGTCAAGCCACATGTGGCAAGGAGAGTCCCCCTTCAGTGCAACTCTCATGAAGGAATTATCAAGGAGATGCACCATCTCTTTCTCCCAAAGAACATGGCAGATAGGATGTCAGGAAGGATACCTCCAGCTGCTTCTCAGTCAAAAAGATGGCAGCTCTAGGTGGAAAAATCTGGGGTATTTTCTACAAGGGAATGGTCTCCCTCCTGAGAATGCTCCTTCTTTAACTACCAGCCATTCATAGCTTCTACTAAGTGAGAAACCTCCCACTACTTTTTCTGTGGGATTTGCAAAACTAAAATGAAACTCATAGTTTAAACAACCAAAAGGGTCAAAACTTCTTTAAAATAGCAGAAGTTCAGAGCAGAAACCCAGGAGTCAATACAGAACTCTCTCTTACCAGCAGATGTCAGACCTCTGCTATTTCCAGAGCACCCAGAGGCGCACTTTTTTCCCTCGTCTCCAGTCTTTTCCAATCTAGCTATCTACATCTTTATGGCAGAAATCACCTCCAAAAGAAGAAGGAAGGGGCAGAGAAGGAAATTTCTCACACTCCACACATGCTGCAGTCAGAAACCTACTTTCTCTTTCCAGTAGTTCCCAGTTTGCCTCACTCCCCTTACTTTTTAACTACCACCATAACTTTAAATATTTCACAGATTTACAAATTTAGAATCCGAAATTGCCCTATCTTCTCCTTCTGTGATTTCTGTTACCATGTCCAAGGGCAGGATTGCCGGTAGTAACAACCACGATTTGACTGCCAGCCGCCAGCCTTTGGAGGGGTTGATAAACATCAGTTAGGAAGGATTACTTCAGTTTTCTGCAGTCAGAGGGAAAATCAGACCTGGTACAATATGAGCCATCATCCTCCTCCCTGCTAGAGGAAATAATCTGAGGCTTGCCAGCTATAAACTCTTTTCTAACAGAAAAGTTGCCTGATACTGTAGTATGTGGTGTCCTTTCTACATGAGGCATGCATAATCAATTGTTTTATTAACTAGTTCAGTGATAGACACCTCTTACCGAGAACACAGGGCATCAAAGAAATTAGGACATAGACACTCAGCTTGCCATGGTGCAATTTTCAAAGTGAAGCATGCAGAGGACAGGTATCTCACTTGCAGAGCAAGGCCAAGCACTATACTGAGAGAAGCTGTAGTGGGAAAAGGAGCAAGAAGTGAAAGATGGATGATGATACAGAGAAAGGAGGGAAGGAGGGAAATCACCATCCTTGCTAAGCAGAAAATCCCACAGGGCCAAACCAATAGAAACTAATATTTCCCCAGGAGTAATCTGATCCATCTGTTCAACTGGCTCGCTGTGGGGATCGACATGGTATAAAAAACACGTCCCCTAAAATGCAGGTTTTCTGCTGATCCCACACAAGGAACACCCTGGTCAAGAGAGACATATTCTGATTTCATCTAGAGGGAATCTCTTAGGAACTATTTCCAGTCAGCTCAGCTGTGTTCCTCCACACATCACAAGTGACTCAGAGTCATGATAGCTTGAACAAATAAGCAAGTAACAGTTGAGAAGAGAAATCAAAGGCACAATGCAGTAATGAAAGTCATGTTTCCAATTGTTTTTCATACACATCATCAGAAGCTGAATCTATCAGCCTTCAAAAAATGGTTGAAACTTTGTTCTCCATGTCTTGGGTTACCTTTTGTGTGATTTGCTAATTTGGCTTCTTTTGTTTTTCTTTGCCTTTTAAGTAATTTTCTATAAGCAGAAAGCAAAGAGAACATCTTGATTTTGCAAGATATTTTCATTTGAAGGCAAATGAGCTAGTGGCATTTTGCAGTAAGTTTTTAAATTATCTTTTATTTTTAGGACCTTTCTCTTTAACTCACCACTGATGCACTGCTTTCTTTCACAAAGGTTTTACTTCTCTCTGTGGGTGGTTTTGAGATTACAATGGCCTAAGAAACCCTTTCTTCAAGAAATCATTTTGACGAGAAACATGTAAGTATATTCTTTTCATGTACTAATTTGGAAACTGTCCTTTTGACTTTGGAGTGCAAGAAAACAAAGGAAACCAGTTAAAAAAATTATTTCTCATAAAGCAGATCCAGCTTTTTCATCTGGCCTTCTAAAAACATCAAGTCATGGCAAATCAACAGGTTAAAAAACAAGCAGGACTTCCTCTCATTCCTTCTTTCAGCATGTACACAGGGTTTTTTACTCCAATATCACTATCGAGAGTACAAAAACCATATAAAAAAAATAGAGTTACTGTAATATTTCTCCTAGAAAATTAGCCACACAATTAACATAGAAAATGAAATAGAAAGCTCTCGTGTGTGTAGCACTATAGAAATGTAGCTTGAAGTATTAGTTTGCAAATAACAATTTTTTCAAAAAGCCTGGAGATATATATAGAGGGTTGCATTAGGGAATTTGGGTCCAATTAAGCCCCCATTACTCAGTACAAACTACAGGACAAATGGATAAGGATGTAAGATACACTTTGATGGACAGTTTTCAGTGAAAAGTGTTTTATTGCCAACATTTCCATTCATGGCTTGAACAACTTAATGATTCTTTGACAGAAGAAAAGAGTCAAACATTTGGAAAACTGTGGTGGTGCACCTCATTTGGGACAAAAACAAAAGTGATTTTGTTCTACATTCTGGGAAAAATCAGCCACAGAACCCACTAAAAACTCCTCACTTGCCTGTAAGTTAACAAAGGGTAGAATAAATGTTGCAGCCATAAGTTCACAAGAGATATATTACAGTTAAGCGGTCCAACAAGTTTATTGCCTGTTTTCTGAAGGCTAGTTCATTGAGTATACTGTTGCAAACCTCATTAAAGCTCCAATTTCTAAATCAAATCGTTTTGCCTGGCAATAAGATTCTTAAAATGCATTTTTTCCTGAACGTCTGCTTTAGATTCAAATCCCAGGTTTTTGCCTAAAGGCATCTGAAACCAGGCTGCAACTTCTCTTCCATACACCTAGCCCATAAACAAGAGGGATCATGCACAAATTTCTGTGGCAGACACAAGGATCCTGTTCTCCATCTGCCATCTGCCATGTGAAGATAACATCCACACATCACTCAGAGTGCAGTGGATGATAAACAGGAGGATAAACTAAGTGCTTAAGAACATGGAACTTCCAGCAGAGATGGAGATGAGAACTAATTACCTTGTTTAATTCCCAATCATAATCCTAGGGATTCATTTGTGGTTAAGTGAGATATGCAGACAACTGTAACCTTATATTTATGATTTCTTCTCCAAGTTACCCAGGAATGGGATGGAGTACTATATGTGAGGAATGCATTACTGCTGAACCTCCAAGGAGTGCAACAGAGAAAATTAAGTTTATTGAACTATTTTTGTTATAAATCTGTGCTTTTAGCTATGCAGAGCATTCTACAGTTTTTATCTTTCAGTCAGAAATTTTCCAAGCTAGCCTTTTGGATTGGTACTACATACTTAGAAAGTTTGTTGGAGGACATGAATACAAAAAAATCCTCCAACATGCTTTAGAACAAAAGGGAAGTAGAAAAATATTCATTTGTCTCAGTGCTATGCAACAGTCATAGATTCATTTTGCACAACTTCTGACTGAGAAGGTTAAAAAAAGGTTAAATAAAAAAAAACTAAATATTTTTAAAGGGCAAAAGTCAATATTTAGCAGGGAGGAAGTTAAATAAATGGTGCCATGTCTGGGTGAATATTAGTTTAGTTTTTATGGAAAAAACAAACCGTCACACTTCTCCTGGAGCCTCATATTTCAGGGACAGGATGATTTTCTGCTTTTCCTATTAATTTTTGTAAGAGCAAGGCAGAGCCACTCCCAACCCTTTCAGCTTCCCACACCACCCAAGCTGACCCCAGGAGTACTTCACCTGCCTCTCCCTCAGTCTCTCAGGGGACAGCTGCCACAGCACTTTGCTGGAGGACTCTTGGACTTTGCTTTCCTCTCCGAACCGACAGCCCAGTTATAGCAGTGTTGCCATGCAGCCAGTGCACCTCCCAGGACAGCCTCATTGGCAGCAGCTCACCAGGGAGGTGGGGCCCTCTCATTCAAGGGCTGGGTCTTCCAGCCTGTTTGCAACTCTCCTGGCTGCAGGTGCCAGGGTGTTGTGGTTTTTCTGGTGAATTTTGTACTGCAGCCCTTCAAACTGGCCTTTGACTTGAGACCAACAATTTGCTTCCCTTTCAAGGAAGCAAACAAGCCAATGTGTCATATCAACTTATTATGTATAATTCCTGAAAAGAGCCACCTATCCAAACCAATGAACTATATAAAAACTTCTTTTGGTGTGCTGGAGCTTATGGAAGGTGGCAAGCTCACACAACAGTGTGACATTGTTTGTAAAGATGTTGTAATGCCTCCCTGCACAGATACAGCTCACTTGCATAGGAAAAACAGTAGCTCTTTTACAGCATTGGCAAACAAAACTTTCCTTGGCCTAAAACGCTACTGTTGGAGAAGGCTGAGAAGAAAATCAACATTAATTAACTAGCAATTAAGTAAAATAATTAGTAAAATAAAAGCTGGACCAAATCTTCTCTTCAAACCACATCTGAATCAAAATTCTTCTTTTAGCTGATATAGACTTATGTGACATCCCACAAGCTATGACTTCCCATGTGCAGATCCAACTGTTCAGAGATGATCAGAAATGTACCAACTGTGTTTCCCCACCCTGAAGTTATCAGTTGTTGAAACAACAACATTTTACAGAAGTATTCAGAACTGATAACAGTTCTCATGAAGAAAAAAAAGGGAAAGAATTTCCATTATCTTTCTGTTGAACAAGTCAAGAAGAGTCATTTAGTTAGCCTCACTTTAAAATTTTTTCCAGACTGTTGGCATCTCATTTTGATTACCACAAAGGTTTCTTCCATGGGAGTTATTTTCAACATTTGCCGTTAAACTTGTAACATTTGCTACCAAATAGTCTGGTTCCTGTACACTATCATCAAGCCCATTTTCTGCTATTCAAGGTATTTGTCCCATGAAAGAATGAACTGAATTTCAATCCATGGCTGGGAACACATAGATGAAGTAACATAACTATTCTGCAAACACTGTATGAATGTGATAACATGTTTTTTTTTTTTTTTTTTATGTTAGAAGAAAACAACTG
>VZRX01021884.1:38942-56353 GCA_013398075.1 Notiomystis cincta
GAGAACTAAATAAAATATCTTCACTGATTTACTGAACATTTTGATCAAGTGAACATCTACCTCTGAAAAACAGGCTGATAACTTCACAAATTCCATTATTTCAATACTCACCTTGTATATATTGTTAGTATTATCATTGCATGGGTTGGGTTGGGAAAGGCCTTAAAGAACATGTAGTTCCAAGCCCCTGGCCATAGGCAGGTTCATCTCCCACTAGATCAGGTTGCTCAGAGCCCCATCCAGCCTGGCCTCCAAAATTCAAAGGATGAGGGAGTCCACAACATCTCTGGGCATCCTGTTTCAATGCCTCACCACCCTCACAGTAAGGAATTTCTTCCTAACATCTATCCTAAATCTTCCTCTTTTTTTAGTTTAAAACTCCTCCCTATATTAAAATCCATTAAGTCTTGGAAGACAGCATAACTAAAGCAAGGCCTATTTTTTAAAACAGAATTTTTAATGTTCTGGCCAGGACCTAAACTCAGGGTAAACAGTTTATTCTATTTTCACTCAGAACACATTTAACAGGATGTTGTACCCCCTGCAAAACTGAGGAAAGTTGAACACAACCATTATTGTGGCTTTTTGTTATAAAGCTACTAATGATCCCAGTATTTGTTTTTAGCCACGCTGAATCACCAGAATGCTGTGTTTCATTTTTGTATTGTTTCATCTTCTGTATTTCTCTGGTATTTTTAGCAATTGCTGTAGGGAAAAAATAAATGGCAGACAGGAATTTTCTTTTGCATGTTCATGTTACAAACATCCCAAAATTCCTTCTTTCTGTGGTCCATTTCTAGGCTAATGAGGATGCAAATGACATTTTATTTTATTCTGTTTGTGACATTAAAGAGAATTGCTTCCATAATTTCAGTTATGATCCTGTATTGGTTTGCCCTGGCTGGGTTTCAGGTAGCAGGAGGGCCACAAAGGTGGCTCCTGTGAGAAGCTGCTGGAAACTTCCACCACGTCCAGCAGAGCCAGTGGCTGATGGCTCTGGAGATGGACATGGTGCTGGCCAGGACTGGGACAGTGAGAGAGGCTGGTAACGCCTCTGTGATGGTCCACCCACAGCCTGTGGGGATCCACAGGGAGTGCAGAGATCTTTCCTTTCAAAATAAGCACAAGATAAAAAAAGGAGTCTGAATTCTTCCATGGGGATATTTTAGGGAATGTTGAGCTTTCTTATTATGTAAATAAATTAATAGTATTTTACAGTTTCCCTGTCAAAATGTCTATGTGCTCTACATATGTTAGTAGAGAGATGAAAAAGCTCTTGTCAGATTTTTTCTTCTTTTTTCAACACCTATAATGATGAAATCATTTGAAGACAGTGAGACTGAACAGCATTTACTGGTTCCTGGAGTGCAGTGAAAGACCTAACTGTGTGTTCCATAAAAAAAATTGCATTAGTGTAGTAATAAAGCTGCATTCAACAGCTTGGAAGTTGACTGTACAGACTCTCTTCAGGCCTAATGTGCTTATAAAGTGTGATGCAATCTTTAGGTATAAATTGGTTTTCCCTTACATCTGTGCCTTGTTCACTGCAGGAAAGAGGCTCTGTATATTTAATGAGTGTGTTCGCTGTGTATGCTGTTTTGTACATATTGTTCAGTGCAGAATATCGTGCCTTATTAACTTCACATTATTCAAGTTTTTCTGAAACCAAAATCCTCCAGTTCCTTGCGCCTTAGAGTCTTGGAAACAATTTTTTTTTTTAAAATACGATGATGTTCACCACTGTATTTATATTTAACAAAGTAAAAGTAAGAGAGGGCTTCTGTCCTGCCCTTCCATTGTTTAGATTCCTACCTGTTAATGTCGAACTCACAGTAGTTTAACGCATCATTAGCACACTGATTAAGTCTTAACAGGCATCCTGGGATTTCACTGGCTTGTGTCTGTAGCCCTTTCCACCTAGAAATACAAGAGGATTGTGGCCACCTCTAATCTCAGAAAGAGCAAACTGAGAATATTTAATAAAACAGAAAAACAGTAGCACAAGACTTTCACAGGGATAAAACTGCCCCAGCTCTTCTTTTAAGTGAAGATATTAAGCAATATTGAAAACGGACATATCTGCATACCCTGAGTAAATATGGTCAATTAATGAAGGGAAACAAAACAAGCTTCTTTTGCTGCATGGTTTTAAATAATCTCTTTCTGCTAGGGGCAATTATGTTGTGGCTAGGTTAAATGGCTCCTCACATCTCTCCTAGATCTGTCAACACTTGCTAATGGCAGAGGTGAGGTTATGAACCCTTTCTCTGGTTCAGTAGCACAGGTCCTGTACCTTTTCCAGGCAGTGAGAAAAGAAATAAATGAACATGGAAATTGTGTCAGTATAAAGAAACACACTGGATACTTTTGCTATCATATAGATACCTCTGGTATCACCCTATTTATGGGTTAATCGTTGACTATTCAATACAACAGAGTAAATTAAACCAGAGGAAGAAGGTTAAGTATTTATTTGATGATTCCTGCTAGCATTTCATGGTCAGTATCTGTTGAAAGACACCTCGTTCTCCACTGCATTAGGCCAAGGCTTGCCTCATCAGTAAAGACACCCATTCAAAAGGAGAGTCTCCAGGAAAACACAATAGAAAGATGACCTTTAGTTGCCACTCATTGCTGCTTGGAAAGTCTCCTGTCCACAAACATGGCTTTCTCCTCCAACACTTCCACAGCACTGGTGTGCAACCTTCAGCTGTTTATTTTGCTATAACATATTTACTGGCAGCCAGGTATATGGTGAAAATAATGAAATTTCAGTTGCATAAACAGGAACTCTGTAGAAAAATAAGACACAGATTCTCCTCAAAACAGTCTTGCAGCTTTGAAACATGCTACACTCCACAGAATGCCATGTGGGCTGCTTTTTCACAGTTTTATAATTCCCCTTTCTAAGGGGATTATTTTAATAACTGACATCATGTGGGCATGTGAATATTTTACATATGTAATACTATCAGGCAACACATTCTAAGTGTACTACCAGCCATCTTAGCTTTTATTACAGGAATCAATATTTTGTATCCTTATATGATGTAATACAAATGCCCATCCCATTTTACAAACCTTGATCTGGAAAGCATTGACCTAATTCACTAAGAAGAAGAGAAAACAGGCTAGAGTTCATGCTGTACGTGGCTGTAGCCTTGAAGTGGTAAGTGGTCTTTTGCAGGAAACAGTACTGTACTCTTTCTTCTCCCTGCACACCAGGAATTTTTTTTCCAACCAAGACAATACCAAAATTTAATTAGCTTAAAAATTTATTGAGTAACTAAATTTTAGAAACTCAGAGTTTTAGTGATCACAGAAATTATACTTGAATTTGTTTTACCTGAATTGTGTCATGTCCCCCTCTCCCTCTTGTTTGTATGCATTAAAAAAAAGTACATTTAAGCTTTTGAAGTCCCTTTGCCATATTTTTACTTTGCTATATCATAACCTCATCCCTTCCTCTTTTGGACTAATTTAAATCTTTAGCACTTAGAAATATATCAAGCCTTTCAGCTGGGAATGAGGAAATGTCTTTTCAAATTTCCTGAGAGTTAATCAGTCTCCAGCAGACACATTTGGTTTAAATGTCTCTTCCTGCAAACCCCAGAGCTCAATCAACACACAAGACTTCCCACACATAAAGCTGGGATCTCAGACACATTCTTTCCACACTCGAATTTGAAAATACTTCTAAAGTTTTGTTATTGGACTCCAATTATATGATTCCATTTGTATGAGCACCTGCTAAGGGTGAACATAAATCCTTGTGATGTAAATCACTAAATTGAACAGGGATGATATTGTAGTTAGATCCTGGTTTCAAATACCTGAAAGGAGGTTGTAGCCAGGTGGGAGTTAGTCTCTTTTCCCAAGTAAGTCACAGGACAAGAGAAAATGACCTCAAGTTGCACCATGGGAGTTTTTTGACAGGATACTAGGAAAGATTTCTTCACTGAGAGGATTGTCAAGTATCAGAACAGTCTGCCCAGCAAGGTGTTTGAGTCACCATCCTTGGAGCTGTTTAAAAGGTGTTCAGATGTGGTGCTTAGGGACATGGTTTAGTGGTGGACTTGGCACCGTTAGGTTAATGGTTGGACTCAATGATCTTGGGTGTCTTTTACCACTGAAACTATTCTGTGATTCTGTGTCTTTACGCACTGCCTATCATGGAAAAAAGGCCACTGGGATTTAGTGATCCCAGGTTATTCAAAGTCCAAGTCTTCTGATCACTGCAAGAAGGCTCTGGAGTGCAGGTGGGCATTGGTCCTACATGCAGGGTGGGCTTCCACACAATGCTCAGTCCCACAGAGAGACACGTGCCACCCGCTGGCACCCACTGGCACCGATGGCTCAAACCAGCTGCTCACTGGTTTTCTCTAAGATTTCTGTGCTGGTGTTTTCTTTCTTGAATCCTTGATCCATCAATGATCCATCTCAACAACCCTGCTCACACCTCCAGCATTACCTTCCATACCCCCACAGCTGTGCCAGTAGCCAGGGCCCAGGTCAGGAAGCAGTGTCCCACCATGGCCCCCAGCTACAGCATGGTGGGATGCTCATGCAAGGGTTGTGGAAAGGGATTTTCACAGGTGGCCAAGTCATTGCTCAGGACACATTTGCCTCTGCTGTTCACATCTACAAACCAAAGGGTACTATGTTTATCCTGTTACATTTTCTTTCGTTGACAGCAGGCACTTTGCCCATAGCCACCTTGCCCTGGTGGACAAGTCATGGAGGAGCCCTAGTCTATGTGACCCTTAATAGTCACTAGCTGTAATTTATCTTTCTGTCCCTCTCACTGTCCCACAGACCACAGCTGAGAGGCAAAGGAAAACATGCCCACCAATCTCTAGGGTTTGTGAGGTAGATGCAGGGAGGTGAATGATGTCAAAATGAAGACTTCTTCCTCTGCTCTGCCTGACAGCATTTTCTCCTCAACACAGGAAGTTGTGTGAGAAGGAACGCCAAGTGACTTGGCTTCCTTATAGAATTAGCTGACCAGGAGGCCCCCTGCATGAGTGCATTGGATTTGATCTATCTCTCTATTAGATTTTGAGTTCAGCTGCTTAGCATAAAGGGATTTTTAGAGTTAATATGTCTCTGAATTCACTTATAGATCTGAAAAATTATTCTTCTAAAATATTGTCATTCTAAATATATTTACATTCTAAATATTTAATCTTTGGACAAAAGGAACAAGTACCTGACACACTAACAAATGAGCTACTGTACTTAAACAGATGATTTGGGGAGTCTCCTTTCATTCTGGAACACAACCAGGTGTACATTTGATAACAGCAGCATTTTCAAGCAATACCGACTGATGGGAGTCAGAAAGCTTTTGCCAACACTGAGGACAAACCCAAAAGAAGAGGACAACATCACTGGCTCATCACTTAAGCTAAAGGACTGACTTGACTAGACTGGATGTTTTAGAAGAGCAAAGTAACCTAGAGCAGACATGGATTAAACTGAATGGGTGTAAAAGAGTACACAAGCACAATGTCCTTTTCAAACTGGATCTCTGTCTTTTGTGATTATACAAAAGCCAGAACAGGAGGATGATTGTTGCAGAGTATCTGAAAATTTTGCAACAATCTTCACAGGACAAAAACCCATGGCTTTTATTATTTTGGAATACTGTCTGACCCAGTTTAGGACTTTTCATTTAGCAGTATAAGGTACCAAAGTGTGTGGAATGATGATCAAGGCAGGCTGTTGGCTGAAGGTTTGTGCAGGACATCTCATTTCAGTTTCATATAATGTACAACTGAACCATTTGAATCTGAGGGGTCAGCTGGACTATCATTGAGGTTTATGTAAATATGGTACCATTAAGCTATACAGTACCATAATACTATACAAAGTATTAATGATCATTTGTCTTCCTTACTATGTGCTTCATGTCTTGTTTGTACTGGAATCTTTCCATGTCCATTTTCTTTTGGGAACAAAATGAGCATGAATGCAATGCTAACATCGAAGAGCATTTTATGCTACCTTAAGAATTTATTATCTTTACATGTCTGGGGGGGCAGTGTAAAGAAAAGTCCTATTTCAGGTCATTTAAGGTCAATCTCCCCTCTCCATGTTAATAGCAGCATTTATTTATGGAAGTACTATTGTGGAATGCTATCAGACAGATTTTTTTATTAGTTAGCATTCAGCCCAGTGAAAATTTACAGTGGTTACATAATAATGAGGTGCTGCTAGTATACATTCTTCCAAACTACCATGAAAAAAGCTGCATGAGAAATAACCCCATGACAGAAAGAAGGGCATGCTCTAAGCACAAACATCTTGTGGTTGCAAGGGCAACAAGAAGCAGCACCTGGTTGGCATTTCATAATCCTACCATTTGGATTAAAAAATCCTGTGGTGTGTCATTGCCTTTGATGATAAACCCGTATTTTACAACAATGATTCTTTCTGCTTCAAAAGCTGTACAAGAGCTCTAATAAGGGCTGTACTGAGTATACTGACACTCTTGTATTTTTGGTGGGGTTCTTTTTGCTTCTTTGTTTGGTTTTGTTTTAAAAAAGGCAGAAAAATACAGCACCTAACTTTCTCTAATAACAAGAAATAAGGAGATGTCTTTCATAATTAGGAAGTATTGTATAGGGAGTAGATAAATTCTTTATATGATAATGTTAAAAACAGCCAAGACAATGTATTCTTTACTAGGTGTCACAGCTGTTTGTCATTTTGTATTTAAATCCTCTCTTTTAGAGCAACCTAGACTTAGTTTACTTAAGAAAACAAGATGTGAGCTCACATCTCAAATGACTTGCATCCTGATGACCTTAGAAACATCAAGATAAGAAAGATCCTAAGACTAATTTGACACTGTGATTATTGTAGATCCATCCTTAAGGTCCTCATTGTAGATCCATTTGGACAACAAAGTTTGTGAAGCTGTTCAATTTGAAGTAAGATGACAGGTGTAGTTAAATAAACTGCAAATGTATTTACAAAAGTAACACTGATGATTCCTAGTAATCACTTGCTCTTTTCAGATAGATGAATAAAACTATAGAAGGTCTCACCTTACCTTAAGCTTTCCCTCAAAAAATTGCTGAAATATTAAAATTGCTACTACAAAAACATACATAGTAAAAATAACTCCTCAGCTACAGTCTGAGTTGAAATGTAAAGGGATGACCTACTGAGGAATAAACTTGTGCCTTTCCTAGGTCAGATTAATATCCTATTAAATTAACTATGGGGGGGGGGAAAGAAAATCACCAGAAGGCTCTTCAGTGTGCTCTGCAAAGACTTTCATTGTGGTTGATCCAAAGTCTTCCTCAGTTTTACCAACATTGCTGAATCTCACAAATTTTTGGATAATTTTAATTCAGTTAATTAATATGCAAATGCTACTCTAAGCCTGTAGCACACTGAGTTTAATTTCACAGAAAACAAAATATTCTTTATTAAAATGCTAAGCACACTGCTATCGTTACAGGTTAGAACACTGCTGTAAATGCTAGGATGAGAAATCCTTAATCATCACTAACCAATAATAGGGAAGCAAAAGATTGTAATTAATTCTTTATTATGCATTTTTATTAGTAAGTATTGGGGCATGCATAATAACACTGCAACAATTATATCTATCACAGCATTACAACAGAAATTATCTGAAACCTTGTATTCTGCATTTTGTGAACAGTGTTTACTGCTTTTGCAGTCTTATTTGAGATTTGAACCAAACTCCCTGATAAGCCAGGCTGATAAAGCAATCCATCTCGAGAAATGACCAGCCAGATTTTGGCACAAACTGCTGTAAGTTATATTACACCAGGGGATGTCACTGGTGAAGACACAGTACCAAAATTTGTGATGCATCTTGAATTATTTCTGGAAAGGGAATAGAGTAATTCATCGTCCAGCAATTACTTAGAAGCAAGGGAGTAAATAACAGAGATGTAATTATTATTTATAGTCTAATTTGTTGTTATTACTGGAGGAAGATCTAGGGATATATTCTTTGCCTTTACAGAACCAGTCATGCTTATAGCAAACAGCATAATTTAAAATCAAAGCCACATGGAAATGCCAGTGCATGGAATAAAGACAGTCAGTTGTCTGGGACAGACCACGCTCCATGACCGATTTGTGGCAGTCCAAGATGCTGCCATTCTTTGCTATCATTCTGCCCATTTCCTCAGGGTGAATGCCACAGTAAGGAACAGAACGTGTGCTCAAGTGTTAGCTATTCCATTTTCAGCTAAACTCCAGCCTTCCCACCAAAACACATAGATGGGGGCACCAGCGTGTGCCCACCAACACCACTGCAACGATGGCAGCAGGTACTGGAGAAGGGATAAACAGGATGGAGCAGTTATCAGTGCAGCAGCTCTTCCCATGAACTGGCATCCCTGTGAGCACGAGTGGAGACTTCACCTTTCAAAAGGCAACTACTGGGAAATGTCTGAGGTAACAGCCTTTGCATTTTCAACAAAGTTGAAGTAGGGGCAGAGTTTCACCTCTTGCATTAGAATTACAGTGGTAGAAGCTCAGACCAACAGCTGCCAGAGTGACATCTAACACCTAAGTGACATCTAATGCATAACTGCATTACAATCTAATGTATAAACACATTATCCTGAGACATTATATAATTCATAACTCTATCTTTGCACAGATTAAAGGCTGTAGGAGTCATGAGAAGAACAAATATGCATATGTACTCAGGAGGAAAAGACAATTTTGTACTACTAAGCCACAATTCTTTCTAAATGAATGAAACGTATTTCTAGTCTTGCCTCTAGTATAAAAATAGCATTCCAAGATTAATAGAAATTCAAATGAAACCTTGGAAGACATGCACAGTAGAGTTTATAAACATGTGGCATCCTTCATTCTCTGAAATTTAAGTGAAATTGTTTGTGAATAATTTTATTTATGAATACTACTCCCAGTGAAGTAGGAGCACTTAAGGATGGAAATCTATTTATGCAGATAAGTAGTATAAGACTGACAGGGCAATATGAGCATTCTGAACAGCTGTCATTGGACTGAAAAATAATTCAAATTCTGTGACAAGGTCAATTCTTCCATTTGAGAGATTCCCAAATTCCTCTAATTTCAGTGCAGAGGGCTCCTCTTCAACAGGGGAATAAATAAAATTTATTTACAGCATGTAGTTCACAGAACACAAGGAAGATAATTTTCACTACAGAGAAAAACTTATAAAGGAACAAGACTCTAAATGTTTCCAACATTTCTATGTTTTCCATCGCTACATCTCTCTGCATGTTTATTGATATAAATATAGGCCTTTAAACAAAAATACAGTGGCATATAACAAGGGATCAAAACCGCTTCCCCTGTTTCACAATCAGGATGGTACAGACAGACAGGCATTACCAAACAATGCTGAATTTGAAAGAACAGATCCTGGTACAAATCATCTCTTGCTGAAAAACACTGATACAGTTAATTCTGATAAATTTTATTCTTTTATAATCCCTCTACTGAAGACACTCTTCCCCTCCAAAGTACAGTTTTATTTGGAACAATAAACATGCACAAAATCCCCATCAGTTAACAACTTGCTGTGACTTAGAAATGTTATTCTTCATGCTCTTAAAGCCCTTGCACATGCAGAAGAAAATGAATGCCAGAACTGGGTCACATCAAGTAAAAACAATTTTTGAAAAGTGTTTTTCATTGCAAAATATGTCAATTTTGTAAACCACGGACTAGAACTCTCTTCATTTCTCTATTAGATCTTATTTTAAGCAGAAGCAAGAGGCAACAAGAATTAGGAGACGATAGGAAGAGATGAAGAAGTGATGAAGTAAATACCATACCTGACAGCTTGGCTTTAACATGAAGAATACAAAACCACAGAATAACTATTGAGCCTGGAAGAGACCTCAGGAAGTTACAGTCCAATCTCCTTATCGGAGCAGAGTTAGCACTAGGCTGCAATCAGGCAAAAAAGGCTTAAACCGAAGTGCACCATCCCCCTTAAAGCAGCTGAATTGGGTATATAGTTAATGTGCCTCCGGTAAAGTGAACATTTTTTAACCACGTGCATATTCAAGAAGAAAAAAGGAGCAGCTGTGTAGCTGAATATACATAGAGTGTACATACCTGACCTCTTCTTGTAGACATGTACACTTAACAAGAAAACTTCTTCAAATTAAATCATGCCTATTTTATGGGTGAGTTTTATACAAGAGTCTAGTTCTCCTAAGCACAGGCTGCATTGGTCACTGTGCAAAATTCCTGAACTCTGAACAGACATTAGTAAGAATTTTCACTTAATACTGTGGCAAAACCACATGATCATCAGAAGCAAGAAACAAGTGCAAAAATTCATACATCATGTTCTCATTTTTAATTTAGTAATTATTGAATGGTTTCAGAGCAGGCACTACATTGCTTCAAACACAATCAAGTATCATTGAAATAATGTCGAAAAATAACCTCTTCACCTCAGTATACACACGCGCATATACACAGACATACACAAATTAATTTAGAAAATCTGTACATATGTATTTTTCAGGAAGCAACTCAAAGAACTGTACCACAAAAAAATTAGTTTCTGTACTCCGACACACTAAAAATTATAATCCATTTTTCTGAAGGTAGGGTTTAAGGACACAAAATGCCATGCAGTACTATTTAGTAGAAAATGAACTGATAAATAAATTTATCTATTTAGGGCTTAAAGAATACACAGAACTCCTTAAATAAAACAAATGCAAATCTATCAGAAATATTTACTGTCCTTGAGTATGTCCTATGCAGGCCCCAGTTATTTGTATTAACTGAAGCTTATCCCCTTTGTAGAAAACAGCAAGAAAGTATATGACTGGAAATCCAGGATACTTTATTTTTTGTTACTGGCAGCAAAGCTGGTTCAAGAAAGGAGTATCCTTGTTGAATCTGAGTCTGAAAGTCCGTCATCTTGATTAGTTGCCTCGTACTCCCCCGCGTTATCAGGTAATTCAACATCTTGATCATCGTTGCTTTCTGCGCTGTAATCAACTTCTTCAAGGAAGCGAGGCTCATCTTCATCCAAAACATATGTGGTGGGGCTGTAACAAACAAGAAGTTCCATGAATCATGCTAAAAGTATTACTTGGATTAACACATTCAGATCATGTGCCCTGTCCCTTTCCTGACATACAGTAATCAAAAAATTACCTCAGGAATGGGGCAGATTCTCTGAAATGGAACTGGCTTTTTAGCTGCATATAAAACAACTGAGAGAAAAACCCATGTTTGTAATGCCTTGAACTAATTAGTCAGTCATACACAACTCATTATGCAAATATGCCATGACAAATCTGCTACACTAATGGACCATAAGAACTTAATGTAAATACAGCAGTCTCAGAAGCTGCTGAAGAAGAATCCAACTACATAAGGGCACAGTCATTGCTGTGTGGTATAAACAAGCCACTGTATTTTGTTGAAACACACACTTTACTGAAAAGCACTGTAAGCAATTACTTCATACATATCAGAGATGACAGAAGAAGGAGTCATGCTTACACCTACAATTAAGTTCCCACACGAATCACTTAACTCCTATCAGATTCTCACACATTTGTGTGCAGGTTAACCTTAAAATTTGCCAAGCATTGCAGCTCTGAGGCAATGTATTTAGTGAACTGGTGCTCTGCCCACAGAATGGTCTATGCCCTTAACTAATGGCCTCGAAGAACAAGAGGATTAACACTTTTAGTAATAACTGGAAAAAGGCTAAAATACAACTTTTTGATCCTCTCACCTCCCTAGAACAGAGGAAGGGGTGAGGGTGGAGGCGGAAAAGCGTTTTCCAGACCCAAGTTTTACTCACTTGGGGCATAAAAAGCTATCTCCTTTAAAGCACTAAGTATTCCTAAATATTTCTTAAGTGTTTTTACATTCATATTAAGCCCTAGGAAGATTTTTTAATGCTTTTTACCTAATAACCAAATCATACAGAACTCATACAAACGAGTGAGAATGTTCTTATTGAGAAATATCATACAGAACTTGTAGAAATATTTGCATATTAATTTTAATGAATTTTCTGTTAAGATACACAAAACCTAGCTTGGCTATGGCTTTATAATTAAAAGGACAAATCACTGCTTCTATCTGAAGACCTTTTAGGAGTGCAGCTGCACCACTGGAAATCTGAAATGATATCTCTATTCAATATAAAGAAGTTTCACACTATTCTTCCTCTACTTGTAGCCTCAATGACATGCCACACTGTAACATTTTGTACTGTTGACAGTTAATTCAAATACTGGGAGGAAAACTGTTCCTCAGCTTAGGGGGAAAAAAATATTTACATTCAAAACTGTCTATCATGGTTCACTAAACAAGCCTGTACTCAATTAGCTATGCAAAATAGAAAGCTCCACAAACCAAAATACTTTATATTTTATTTAAGTTGTAATTAGGGCAATAACCCACTGTTGGTTAATTAACTGGGTGTTTACAACAAAATTGTTTCCATTTAGGAGAGACAAGGAGTGAAGAAAACAACCAGGATCTTTGCAAAGAAGTCTCTTTCATTTCACACATGGAGAATCCAACATACAATAAGGATACATATTTTGCATGAAGCACTTGTGGGGGAACGAGCAAAGGAATACAAATTTTTTGTGCTTTCACCCTATGATGCTTTCTGCCCTACGAAGTGAGCACCTACCAACAATTCCTCTAAGGAAAAAAGAAACTGAGGGAAAAAAAAGTTTAAATGTTTCATTTATTTAAAGAAAAAAATGAAAGGGACTTCACCAGATGTATCACATTCTGACAAGTTCACAGTTTTTTTTCAATTTGTGCTTCTACACTTAACACAGGTACTGATTCATTCATTTTCGCATTCAGCTGGAGAATAGACTGTGAGAACGGAATTCACAGGAAATGGAGCCATTAAATCTGAATGTTGGCCCAATATTAAGCAATAATTCTGAACACTGAAACAGAAAACTACAGTGAGCTATGTCAAGGAGAAATATTCAACCAATGACAAGGGGATGTTTACTGCATTACAGTAATCACTTATAAAAATTCACCTTAGTGGGGTATAATATAGAATAGTAAGGCTCTCAAAAATTCTATCCACTTTTTTTAGTAAATGTCATTATTTGGATATTAAACTAACATAGCTGATCCTGTTAAGAGAAAGCAACCAACAAAGCCTACCTTATAGAAAAAAAACACTAGACACACAAGGAAACCACATAGTTTGCCTCTTCAAAGTGCCTTGTCACTTCATATAATATGTCCTATGTTATATTGTCTTGAAAAACACACAAGTATATTTATTCAATATACTTTTTTTATCATAATATAGATTTGTTTTACCTATTCATATATATGTGTAAACATGCAGGCATGCTGCTAACTTCTAGAAATTCAGGCACTATAAACAGTCATAAAAAGCCAACACGTTTGCTCAAACATATTTTAGATATTTGCCCTGGCACATGTAAATCCTGAACTGAGGGATGCTTTTCACATTTAATAAAACAAAAGTCAGCATTATTTATTATTTTCTCTATTCAAGAGAAGTACCATTAACATAGATCAAAGATTAGAACAGATCTTCCTTAGACATCTACATAAACCTATAAAATAAAAACTGTCTTTGAAATCTGGTTCAAAACAGTCTTAGCTTTCTACTACCACCTAGAGCAACACACCATGATTTCTCAGTAGTTTATTACTCAAAATAAATATTACTATAATATTTATTAAGGTTATTTTTTCCACTTTCCCTTTCTTAAGTTTCCATTCCTCACAAAATTGTATCCAACCTGTGTCACATACCACTCATATATTTGCTTTCTTATTACATGTTATCTTTTGATGTAGCAAATGATAGCCTTGAACATTTAACTTTTCAGTAATCTCTGTTCTAAAGGTTAGCATGAATCTGAGAAGTGTAATTATTACTCCACTGTTTTACCGAGGCTGGATCACAAGAAATATAGAAATCAAATACCTGAAAAAATGTCTTACTGTTTAATCAAATTCTTTATTTGCCTCCCTGCTGCTCCCCACCCTCAGCGTATCTTGTAACGATATATTTTTAGCTCCTGTCATGCTGATTCTATGGGTTTTAATTTCCTAACTTTTCCCTTGGGCTCTTTCTAATTAACTTGCTCAATAATCCTTCTTCCTCTACCCCTACATCTCCTGCTTTTCCTTTTAACAGGAAACTATTATTTTTCTCAGGTTAGCGGAGGTTGTTTATCCCACACCTACAGCATTGTAATGTAAGGGATGCCACGATCTGTGGATTTTCTTTGAACTCATGGCTTTTAAAAGAGAATACTATATGAAATTCCGAAGTTCTGAATATCTTACCTAAACAACATTTTATGCGTAAAAAGATTAATTCCTAAATGCTTGATTAATACACCTGATATAATACTATGGTCTTCAAGTTTATGAAGAACATTAAGAATATCTCTTTCATTTAAAAGAGTGTTTTCTCCACCACCTGCCACTGACTACACTGAATTTAGGAATTAATACAACAGTTTTCTAAAATGTATTTTAGTGATTAATTAAAAATTATTTTAATTATTAAGGTCAATCACGCACGCATAGCGGTGATAGTGGCAACATCAGCGGCAGGCAGGTAAATTCTAGGGGCTGGGCACTAGAACAAGCTGTGCAGAGCCTCCAGAGTCAGGGAAACGTGAGTAAGAGAGGAGAGACTCACCAGTGACCGTCAGCTCTCATGAGCGAGGCTGCCATGGTGTGAGTGCTGCCAGAAGGTTTAAATGTGAGTGACCAGGGTGTGGTGCCGTGGGCAGGACACGGGGCAGCAATTCTCCAGGAAGGGCACACAGAAAAGGCCACTAAATTCTGCTTGGGAAGGAAGAGGAAGCAGTCTTCTTCTATACCAAAAATGGCATTTACACACTGCAGCTGTCAGGCTAGAACCAAGAGAGACCACAGCCACCTTGGGTAACGTCTAGACACAAACAGACTTGCTGAAGACTAAAGGAACGACCCAGACCCTGAGCTGCAGGGAACTCCAGAATCTGAAAGCCCCCCTGGGCCCTGAAGGCAGAGGTAGGTGTCATGGGTGCAAGAGTGCCCAGATAGATAACCTGCCTTGTGTGCAGGCTGCCATGTTGTGTGAGGAGCTCATCAGGCAGCCAACGGTCTGGGAATCCAAGCAGGAGACTGCTGCATGGGATTACGCACTGATACAGGCAGAGAGACAGTGCTGCTTTAAGAGCTTGGAAGCAGAAGGTAAGTTAGCATCCAGCTCTGAGATAGGTGTGGTTGATTTGTAAGGGAGAGTGGACTCTCATCTCTGACTGGAGCAAAAGCAAGAGTCTCCCCCTTGCTGCCAATGGGCCTCTACATAACAAGTATGACACTATGAAGGAGGAAAGAAAATTCCACAAAAAAGTAGTCAAGAACATAAAAAGTTACAAAACTGGTACAATCAACCATTCATATGAAAATAAATGCACCAAAAGTGCCCGAAGCATGGTAATTATTGGAGAATCTTCACTGAGACTCATGGAAGCAGCCATTTACCATCCAACCCCTCTAGCAAGATTTGCGGCCTATCAGGCCTATCATGTTACAAAGAGGCAACCAAGACTGGTAAAACCAAAGGATTATCAACCATTCCTACTCTTTCATGTAGGGTTGAATGAGGCTGCAACAATGAGATTGTGAAATATCAAAAGGGATTTCATGTCCCTTGGAAAGACACTGAAGGGATCAGGAGCACAGAGAGTGTTCTCTCCACAGCTGGAGACTAAGAGCACATCGTGCCTTACACATCTGATGGCCTTCTATGATGTAATGCCTACAACAGTCAACAGGGGAAGATCAGCCTGTCATCAATCTAGACTTTTGTAATGTCTTCAACGTGGTCCCACAGGACATCTCTTCAAATTGGAGAGACATGGATTTGATGAGTGGATTGTTTGATGGACAAGGAATTGCCTGGATGGATGCAGCCAGAGAGTTTTGGTCAAAGGCTCCATGTCCACATGGAGGTTGGTGACAAGTGGGGTTCCTCAGGGCTCTGTCTTGGGACCAGTGCCCTTTAAGACCTTCCTCAGTTACACAGATAGTGAGGTCAAGTGCTTCTTCAGCAGGTTTGCAGATGACACAGAGCTCAGCAGTGCAGCTGAGACAACAGAAGGACAGGATGCCATCCAAATGGGTGAAGCTTAAGAACTGGGCCCAAGGGAACCTCGTGAAGTCCAACAAGTTCAAGTACAAGGTTCTGTAACTGGATCAGTGCAATCTCAGACACAAACACAGACTGGGAGAAGAAATCATTGAGAGCAACCCTGCAAAGCCCTGTGGAAAAGCTGGACATGAGTCAATAGTGTGAGCTTGCAGCCCAGAAAGCTAAGTCTGTCCTGCACTGCATCCAAAGCAGCACAGGCAGCAAAGGGAGGGAGGGGATTCTGCCCCTCCGCTCTGCTCTGTGCAGATCCCACCTGCAGTGCTGCATCCAGCTCTGGGGTCCCCAGCACAAGAAAGTCATGGACCTGTTGGAATGAGTTTTGAGAAGGCCTTTAAGCTGCTCAGGGGGCTGGAGCACCTCTCCTACGAAGACAGGCTGTGAGGGCTAGATTTCTTCAGCCTGAAGAACAGAAGCCTCCAGAAACCTCACTATGGTTTTCCAGTACCTAAACAGGGCTTACAAGAGTGAGGAAGGATGCAAGGCCAGGTTGGATGGGGCTCTGAGCAACCTCATCCGGTGAGCTGTGTCCTTGTCCATACCAGGGAGGTTGGAACTAGATGATCTTTAATGTTCCTTCCCGTCCAAGCCATGCTATGACTCTATTATTTAAAATTATAATACCTTACAATTTGTTTTTCATTTACATTAATGCTCTAAATATATTAAAATTTAATAAATCTTTTCACTAACATGGTATATTTTTTTCAAAATAATATTTTAATTGTCCCATAAAAGATATGCTTGGATTTTTCATTATCCACAAGACTCAATTACAGAAAAATTAATCCAGATGCAACCATTACCAATTTCAACTCCATGGAGATCAGCAGTTTTTGACACTGCNATAAATTAATCACATTTAGAGTTACACAATAATAATTTAATGATAATAAAATAATAATAATCTTCACATTTAGGGTTACAAAATTTTAGTCCACAGTTTAATCACAAGTAACATCAACACCTTCTATGTGTTCTCACCCTGAAATACATTTTATGAAATTCAAAACTAAATCAAATCTGTTTGGATTCATCAAACATTAACTGTAGCTCCAAGCAGTATTTGGATTATACCATCAGGAGTAGAAGAAAACTTAAGGAATGAAATGATGAATATATAAGCTGTTCATCATGCTTATGCTTTTCGATTTGTTTGGGGTTTTTTTCCTTGATCACTAGTTTCCTTATTTTGCTCTAGAGAAGA
>VZRX01021884.1:56803-78619 GCA_013398075.1 Notiomystis cincta
GAACAAAAACTTAAGAAATATTCCCTGTCAAAGTATGGAGAGTTGCAGCTACCTGGGGAGTTGGGAAAGGAAGGAGAGAGAATTCTGAAGTACTAATGATTTCTTTTAAAACTGCGTTGTCATGGGAAGAAAAAAAATCTTAGATGAGAAAGAGAGTTATGAAGTATCACAAAGGAATTATTTCTCCATACTTCCCCTTCTAATTTCTCTTTAGTGTCTATATTCTCTTCTGGAGATTAGCAATACTGCTGCAGGAGGCAATGGCACACGTGCAACTACATGTGCAGTCCAGTTCAGCTGCACTCAACCTAGGTGTGTTTTGTAAGTAATAAAAATATTTTCTCAAGGAAATTTCCAAGGCTAAAGGGGAGAATATATCCAACTCTTTTCTAAATCATAGGAAGCTGGACATCCAAATCCTCTTTAATTATTATTTTTAATAAAAATAAATAATAATATAAAAATTAANCCTTGATCACTAGTTTCCTTATTTTGCTCTAGAGAAGACAAGTAGTACTCTGATACTACAGTCTACAAAGAATTAAAAGCAATCACTTTCACTTAGGCCAGAGGAGGGGCCTGGTGCAAGGGCACTGCTACCAGGCCCACCAATGGAATTCTGAATCTGATTTTTAATAGCTTTTTCTTCCAACATTCAGAATGGGACAGACTGGACAAAAGCTGCAGTATAAGGTGCCTTCTTTTTAAAAAAGCTGTACTCTTAAAGTATTGGAAGAAAGTGCAGGAGAATAAGAAGGAAAAAAAAACCACTTTATTCCCAGATGAAGAAGATTAGAGTATACAAATGTCTGGGCAAAGTTTAAGAGTTATTAAGAGGGAGGGAAATAAAATAGGACAAAACCAGTTTCCATCTGATAGCATAGAACGAAATCCCTTGCAAGACTTTGTACATACTCCCACTGCATATACACCTCACTCCTTGCCTCAGCAGTTGATGGTTTTTTCTCAAGTGTAAGACTAAGTGCAGGAAATGGATTTTTCATCAAGTTTTTCCCTTCCCACAGCTCCTTTTGGCTGTCTACTTTTTGTACCATTTTCTAGACATGCTGGGTCCCAAAGCTCAGTCTGCTTCTCTGCTATAATTAAATCAAATTAACAAACAAAACCACACCATGTTCTAGAACACACAAATGAGCCTCAAAAGAATCATTGAAATGAACTAGAATTTCCAAAAAGTGGTCATGTTTTTGAGCAGAGGATAAGTCTAGTAAGTCGTAACTTATGACTGCAGTCATATGTTTTTGTTTCATTGCATCTAGACCCTATCAAACCTGTCAGCACAGCAACTATAATTCTCAGTACAAGATCAGTATTACATTTAGTCTAATCTTTTCCATTTGGAACTGGGGTGAAAATACTGTCAAATGGGTTGGAAATAATTTAAGAAAAATTAAGTGTTTAATTTATCCATAAAGTGTTAAAGTGCACTGCCAGAGGGAAATAAATCTACTTATTGCTTTATTTTTTTTGTTTCAGACATGGTTCAAAATGAACTCATGCAAATTAAGCCTATGTGTAATGAAATACGAGCAATATATTCTAAAATATTAACATGTACTTGGTCACTATAATTACAACTTGGAAAACAAAAAAGGATTTGAGAAACCCTCAAAATCATTTGCAAGAAATAAAATCAGTGCTTCCATGTTTAAGCTTGCCTGCTTAGTCTCTAAAGCATTAAAACTGATTTGGTAAAAAGTAATACCAATAATATCCAAAAATAAAGGAAATAACCACAATCTTAGTAATTGCTCTACTCTAACCCTACAGGAATGCTACAGCTGTGTAAAAACTACTCTGTTTTATACTTCCTATTGACGAACTTTATACCTGCTTTTTCTGGAGGTAGCTTCTCATTTGTCTCTAATGGCAAGTAAAAAGCAGCAAATCATGTGAGTAAAAAGAAAGTATAAGCAGCTCTTTCATTGTAATGGAACAGTGAGAATTGAAGTTTGGGCATATAAAATAAGAAACTGCGTGACTATATTCTGACTCATGACTGTCTCTGAAGAGGAACAGAAATATGCTTTATAAACTTTGCTTGACAAAAGCTCTTGGTATATTCCCACCATTCAAGTGAATAATAAATGCATACCTTGGCTGACAGGATATTTTTTAATGTCTTGTCTAGAACCATACAGAAACACTAAAACATCAGCACTTTGGATATAAGGATTGAATAAAATGACAAATGAACAACATCTTTCACAGATTTGACATACAGCTTTCAAGAGGTGTAGATAAATAAATGTTTTCCAAAGCACCTAGAAATAGAGTGGTACTTCTGCTGCACAGAAAACCAGCCAGATCCTTACAGGGGGTAAGGAGGAGAGTGGTTTGAGGGAGACAACAAAGAAACCAAATCCTACCAAGAGAATTTTTCCTTCAAACAGCAGTGAAATCTCACACAGCAATGTAGCCCAACTCCTATGTACTTCAGGTTTAAGAGTACCTGGAAATACCAGCCACATGTTTCTCCAAATTTAATTATCATTGAACGGACAAGCATGAAAAGAGTTTGCTGGTTCTTACTGGAAGTGTCACTAGGAACCAGTACTCATCATATCTAAATAAATTTGTTATAGCCTTCCAGAGTACCTCTCCCAAGATTATAACCAAAATGATTATGGAATCTGAATGAATTCCAACATTTTGAGGCAGTATCCAATCTTTTTTTCATTCTACAAGGAAAATAGCCTTGAAAACTCATTCAGTAATTAAACAAAAATAGTACTTAAACAGAATCTAACCTCACTCCCTCTCCAAAAAAAAATCCCAACAAAACCCACAAACCAAACCCCCTCCCTTCCCAAACTCAACTCAGTCCAAAAAAACCCCACAAACTATAAAAAACCAGGGGGAGGTTCATGCTGAACTATGCTTTTCTTCAGTTGTTAAAATCTGAATATTCCTCATCCTATTCTTTTGTTGGTTTGGGGTTTTTTGTTGGGTTTTTTTTGGAGGAGGAATGATCTCATCAATGCATATCCACTATACTGTTGCCCATTACTTCCTGGGACAGTAAAAAGTGGATTTTCACAAAATTTATTTAAACAGACTGTTGTTAATATTTATTTTTAATAATATCCAGAATAGAGGAATATGGTGCCTCCATTATCCAGTAGAAGAGCTGACCTTTTAAGAAAACCAGTTTTACAGTATGTGTCTCAGTTCTGAATATAAGACGGACCCTAAAAACAAATGACATGAGACTTGCTCCTTGTGCATCATCATCAATAGACTGTATAGGTTTTTGAACTTTCTGCTGTGAAGTGCAATGACTGCTGCCACAGATAGGAAATTTGGACTCCCAAGGACATCTGGACCAACTGCCACATGGGCATATTTGCTAGGGAGCAGAATGAAATGGCTCTGCTCTGGACAGACTCTTCCAAGTAACTGAGGCAAAAAGTCTGATGGCCTCAAGGTATACAGCAAAACTCTGCTTCTGAGCCTCTGGCAACAAAAGAATGGGACCACCTCTTAATTCCACCTATGGCAGTATTGATTCCTTTGGCAAAAAAATAAAAGAAGAAGATAATGTGCAAACTTAAATACTATATAGCGCTTTTATTGCTAATAGTGGAGGTTCTGTGAACAAAATTATAGTTCTTGGTTTATCACAGAATCATAGAACACCTTGGGTTGGAAAGGACCATAACAATCATCTAGTTCCAACCCCCCTGCTGTGGGCAGGGACACTCGATTGCTCAGAAGCCCAGGTACAAATATACAACACCTTTCAGTCTTAATGTCCTACTTTAAACTAAGTTGTTGGAATTCACACATTCAGTTTTTCCATCACAGAGTCTCATATAGTTATACAGTACTGCTAGGTGAATAATAAGAGCAGTGTGCCTATTTTCTCACTTCATGTTACGCATTTTTCTGTTTTAGTGTTCTTAGATTTACATATAATGACTTTAAGAAATAAAGCCAATAGGACTTGGAAAAAACTAAACAGATGTTAACAGATTCCTCCAATAAACTTCAATATTTCTTATATTAATGTTCCATATCAATTAAAAATATTAACTGACATGCACAAAATCTGATTTTTTTCCCACTCTCCTAATTTCTTTAGGGCAGAAGTGCTTGGTTATTACCTTTCACCATCTGTAGCTGTGTAACACCCAAAGGTCATGTTAGGGGAAGCCATTTAAAAAGAAATTCTCTAGGCATAAACTAACTTTGAACACACTGAATGAAGTTATTTAATCATCTCTCTCCAATTTAAAATTTTATCTTGCAGTAGAATTATTTTTGTGATTTTCATGACCTAGTCTTTTGGATGGAACTGAACCTGCTGGGTTTTTTTTTAAGTTCTGTAGTATTAGTTACTTTATTTTCTTCACAAATCAGGATTATAAACATTTCCACTTAGAGTCTTAATAATAGTAAGCTCGTTATGAGCCTAATGATATATTTTACCTGTGCTCATATGTAAGGTTTATGCAGGACACATATATCTCTTATCAGTGCTTTCTGAAAATCCAGGCTAAAACAGTCCCTGTGCCGTTTCGTTGCCACTCCCAGCAATGAAATATAAATCAAGTCAGAGGCAGTTTTCTCCCTGCCCCCAGCATGGCTGTACTTCACATGCAATTAATTTTCATATATGATAATTTTCTAGAGATAGATGGATTAATGAAGTATTTTAGCTGGCAAAGGAAGTCCAAATTATGTGCGTCTATTCACCTACCAGGATTTGCTTTATTCCATAACATTAAAACAAGCTGTGTGTTTCCATTTGTTCCTTTTCTCATCCAGCATTACTCAAGTTTGCTATCAAACTTGAAAGAAAACATGAACATCTCACCCTTTTTTATCCCATTCTCATACTAAAAGTGTTTTTGATGTGTCTTTAGCTTTCTAGCAGATATTGAGGGGAGTGACTTGTATATGATAGGACATTCCTCAATTCAACAGGTACTCTTGTAAGGAAAATCCATCATAAATAACATAAACAAACAGAAATCCAGCACGTTACTTTTGTCCAAAGAACAGACACCAGCTACCTGTGAATTAGGATGCTAACTTTCTCCCAAGAGATAATACAAGATTGAGATCCCATGCCTGAGGCAGCCAGTGATACAAAGATACATGGAAATCTGGGTCTGTTTTTCGATGCCACTCTCATGGATTAATTCATCTTGATTCAACATGCTGTAACTGAAGTAAATAATTCAAAAAGACATATTTATGCCGAAGTTTTAGTTCTAATAAAATTGACAGTGATATAACACAAATGGGAAAAGTGTTATAGTCTTATTAACATATAATTGTAGCTGCACATGAAAAAAAATGTGTGATAAATAAGTGTAACAAGCAGGTACTAAATTTTCAAGTTAAACATTCTGCAAATGAGGAACTCAAGAAATACATGTGCTGACTGAAAGGCTGTCATTTAGGGGCCATCCACAATATCTGTCAAGTGAAACTGTTTAACAGCCAGTCTGTACTTCGGGAAGAATTACGATTTACAAAAGGATTAAAGCATATGTCATGGTCTAGGAATGGTATTCTCCAATTTAGTACTCTTGCAAAATCATGCACCACTTCCCCTCCCTGCCAGTTGGAGGGACAAAAGGCACAGATCCCAAGTCAGAACAATTTACTCTAAACAGCATTGGGATAAGAAAGTGCAGAGTAACAGCAACAATATTAATAACGAAAGGTATAAGAAAAGAAATGATCCACACAGAAAGCCCCCAGCAATAAACAATACTAGACTGCTCCCTCTGCCATGTTTTCTCAACCCCTTAGTCCCTGAAGGGAGTCCCTTCCCCCTGTGCCTCAGAGTGATGTGAGGTGGTATAGACCAACGTCCCTCCTAGCTTCTGCAAAAACATCCTTGTCCTGGATGGAACCAGAATGGCATATATGACAGAAATGCCAAGGGAACAGGATCTTGGCTGCTTAAGTTCTGAGAGGCAAATCCAACTACTCTGTGGTTTTTAGAACCCTGTATTCTAATTACCTACACTAGCAGTCACATTTGAAGTGCCCAGCATTCAGTACCTTTGGAAAAATCACTTGAAGACTTTTTTCCCCTTTTCACAGAATGGCTGAGCTTGGAAGAGACCTCAGGAGGTCATTTTGTCCAACACCTGTGCTCTAGTGGGCCACCTACAGCAGTTTGCTGAGGACCACATCGAGGCAGCTTTCAAATATCTCCTAGGGCAAGACACTATATGGTTCCTGGCTATGTTCCACTGCTTGAGCAGCCTCACAACAAATATTTATATAACCATTTATCGTGGCTCAGTTTCCCCCACCAAGACTCTCCCCAACCAGGCGCTGCTCGATTGCTCCACCCCCTTCCCCTTCCCCCTCTGGGAACAGAGTTCAGAATTGGAGGCACAAAGGTAAAAATTACGTGTTGAGATGACAACAGTTTACTGGAAGCAGCAATGAGAGAAGAAAGGAAGAGTAACAGCAACAACAACAATATTAATAACAGAATGATTTACACAGAAAGTGCAATACCAGACTCTTCACCTGCCACAGTTTTTCTCCCTGCAGCCTGACCAGAAATGAGGGAGTCTCTTACTCCAGCCCCTGACAAGTAATGTGAGATGGTAGCAAATAACAGTAGGGTCTGGCCAGGCCTCTTTCTGTTTACTGCAAAAAATTAACCCTGTCCTGGCCAAAACAAGGACACCTTTCTATGTGTACAATGGCTAATGCAATTTCCTCTATAGTTTGTGCTCTAAGCCTGCCAGCAGATACCAGTGGAAAGAGCCTGGCTCTACCTTCTTTACAACCTCCCTTCAGGTATTTGTACACATTGATAGTATGCCTGTCAGCAGACTAGCAGTCCCTGCTCTCCCAGCATTCCCTCCTGTGGGAGGTACATCAGTCCCTTCACCATCTCAGCAGCTCCTCACTGGACTATCTCCAGCACATCCATGGCACTCTGAACAACACAATACTCCAGGTGCGCAGGCCTCACCAGCGCTGAGGAGAGGGTGGCAGGATCACGTGTTGACTACTCATGAACACCTCCTCTTCAAGTAGCTGGAAATGCTTTCCAGGATTAGTTGTTTGATCACCTTATCAGGGATCACAGTGAGACTGACCAGCCTACAACTCCCTGGATCCTCCTCCTCATTCTTCCTGAAGACAGGCAGGACATATGATTTCCTTCAGTCTTCTAAAGCACCTGTCCCAATGATCCTTCAAAAATTACTGAGTGGCCTCACAGTCCCATCAGTGAGCTCCCTTAGTACTTGTGGGTACATCTTATCAGGACCTCTGGACTTAGGTAAGACTAGCTTGCTTAAGCATTCTCCAACCCATTCCTCTCCCGCTACGGGTAAGCCTTCCTTGCTCCAGTCCTTCCCCAGCGCACACTGAGCCGATCTCCTGTCCTTAGCAAACTAGGAGCTGAGCTTTCTAGTAGACACAAAAATGAAAAGGCAGTCAGCACCTCAGCCTTTTACATGTCCTGTGTCACCAGGGCTCCTGTCCCATTCACCTGTGGGCCCATATTTCCCTTAATATTTCTTTTAGTACTTACAGACTTACAGATATTCTTCTTTGGCTACCCCAAACCCACTGTCTGACACTATCTTTTCCAGGAATTACTAACAGCTTTAACCAAGCATGAAACTTGTACTGACAGTAAAAATCCAGTCATTACAAACATCCTGACATTCAACTAGTGAGCAAATGATACTGGGGATATCCAACCATCACTGGAGCCAAGAGATACTTGCACATCACAGTTACTATTCATACACTTTCAACCACTTTCCTAAGACACCCTCCTGTTTCTATTGCTATTGTTCTTATCACCTTTAGATTATGCTTCACTTTTCATTATTATCTGCAAGTGGTAAGCATGAACAAGCTCCAGCTTCTGTCAATACTCAACATTCCAGCAACACCAATGTGGGAAATAAACATTATTTCTCTGTCATAGGGTGTCACAGATGCCCTCCCATAGCTCTGCTAGGTTTTCATGGTCTACAAACAAATTGCTCATTAATCTTACATCCAATGAAAGTATTAGTGTCAAGTATGTCCTTGTTTCAGCTGTCCAAAAGCAGTAATAAATTTCATTTTTTCCCCAAATTTCCATTCTATTGCCTTAGCCAAACTGTAGCTATAGCCAACATTAGTAGAAATATTATACCATGTAAATCTTACTCCTTTCCAATGAAATGCTTTTTTCAAGTCTGGAACTAAGCTTTATTAGTCTGTCAACCACATTTTCAGAAATATATGCTTGTACATTTGAAATCACTTATTTGTTGTCTGACCTTACTTGCCACGTGCACCTGGGTACTCGAGAGATGAATTACATCAATGGAAAGATGCAATGTATGCATACATTTGCAAGCGGATCTACAGCTTTAAGAACTGGCAACGTAGTAACCTAGCTACTGAGCATATAAATTTTTTTTGTGACCCAATCTATTCCACATGTTTTAAATTCTTAATTGTTGTTGTATATTTCCACCAGAGGAGAAACAAGAAAAAAAAAGTTTGGAAGACATACTTACAGTTCTTAGTGCTTTACCTCACATACTTTAAGTCTGTTTAAACATTAAACACATTTTTAATACCACAGCAAGTAAAAAAAAAAAAGAAGGAAAAAAAACACTTTGAAAGAGAAAATTNNTTTGAAAGAGATAATTGAGACCTAAGACCTACTACTGAATTTTACAGCCTGTAATAACTCCTCAGTGACATTAAAATTGCTAGTGTTTATCCCAGCAACAAATGTGACATATAGTCCAACACTGTATTGTTTTCTTTCAAAGTCTGAAGCAACTGAATTAAAACAATAGGTCTCCAACATATTCAGATTATTGTTACAGTAACAGGTCCCAACACAGCAGCGTTATTTCTGATGAGTGGAAGAATATTTTTGAAAGAATCTTTACACCACTTGAGAAACTGCAATTTCTTTTTCCTGAAAGAAAAAGTAAACATAATAAAAGTGCCCTACCTTGTCACTTTACAGCTTGAGTCAATCAGCTCATTTTCAATATCCAACAGACTAGAAGGCAGATTGTATTCCAAAGGTGAGGACATTCTTTTTAAACGCAGCAAGCCAACACAGAACTTTGCTCCCATCTCTTCCAGTTCTCTTGTACCTATCTGCAATCCCTAAGTTGAAAATAAGATTTAAAAATACAAAATAGGTACATGCAGATGGACCCACACATCCTGCAGAATAACTCTGTAAGTTAATATTTTTTACTTTATTTAATATATTCTCTTGCTTTAATGACAGAACAAATCAGAATTGTAGAATAAACACTTAGCAAGCATATCAGAGAGAACTCAAAATACCTACATGATTCCTCCAAGGCTGAACAGACACATCCAGAGTTTCTGGACCTTCCTAGTCTACATTTCTAGCATCCCAATATTAACAAATCTTTTCCCAGTAGCATTGGAGGAGAGACAGAGATCATGTCTAGATTCATAAGTATAAATGATTTTTAAAAACTTCAGACAAAATTTATAAAAATTAATTTCAAATACAAGATTCCTCAACATAAATGCCATCAATCAAAATTTTAAAAAGGAGAGAATTCATATCATAACTATGATCAAGTTCATTGCTATGTTTTGACACATAGGTAAGACTGTCTAAGGCAGCAGTTACTCCATGAGACAGATGTCTCTTCCCCACATGTGTTAATTCTGAATCCATTTATTCACATATTTAGTAATTAAAACCAACAAACAAATTCTCAAGAGCCATAGCTCTTTTCTAACTTGAATTACACAGCCAGGCATTTTCCTCTGTAAAGACTGTTTAGAGGGTAGAACTTATGTGATGCTCTCCAAATTCACGTATCTGATAAACCCTCCCACCAGATAATTCTACACTTTTAATTTAGTCAGAAGTGCAGTATACAGGGACATAACCTCTGACCCCAATGACTTCATGAAAAGAGAGTAATCTAGACTGAGCCTCAACACTTAAATAAGTGGCTAGTACTAACTGTATATACACTAGCAAATTCAACACAATTCAACTCAATTTCCCCCTTTGCAGTTTCTGTAACTCTGAAGAATTTAAAAGGATTTCATCTTGAATCTTCTAAACCTCTTAACACAAAGATTAGTTAAGAAGAAGCTTTGACAAAAAAAAAGGGAAGCAGAAGAGCCAGGAACTGGTGGTAAGCTAAGTAATCAAGTACAAAAAAATACATGAAGCAAAAAAGAATCAAGCAAGAATTTTTTTTTTTTTACCAAAAGCTAGGAAAAAACCACACAAGCTTTGTATATGTTGCCACACAGACACTGCATTTTAAAATGCAAGGTTTAAAAGAAAGTATGTTGCCCCAGAAATGGTACAGCCCACACATTCTCCATGTGCTGTTTTGAACATACTTAATAGAGGAAAAGTTTGATTTTCTTCTGAGTTCTTTTTTTGGCTTGGTAGTACTCATAAAAAGGTGCTTTTTAGTAACAAGAAAGATAAAGCTATATCCACGGTTCTGAACAGTGCCATCCTCCAGCCAAATGGTACTGAAACCTGTTAGCAGTGAACAAGAGTTGAATATTTGAGTATTATTCTAAATAATAATACTACTTACCTCTTTTTTAATGCTTTTGTGCTGTAGGTTTCAAAGCACTTATTAATAAAGGAAGACTTATCCTCACTGTACTGATGGAGAAATGGAGGCAGAGAGGGTTGAAGCGATTTGCACAGTGTCTCACAGCATGTCACTGACCCCGCTGGGAACAGAAATCAGTTCTCCTCACTCAGTGCAGTACCTTATCCACAGAGGCCAATTTTTGGCTTTGTTTTGTATTTGTTTGCACATCATTAACTTTCGAAGACCCCAATCATAGCTGGGGCTCCACTACGCTAATCACAGGAAGACACAGTCCCTGCCCCAAAGAGATTAAAATAACATTAAGGTCAAGAGGCAACAAGTACGTAGAAGGGGAAGGAGAAAGGTAACAGTAATCTCACTGTTACAAAGATTACTAATGTGCACAACTTGATGGTTCAGAAACTTTTCCAGTTACCGTCTGCATTTGTTGCTGAAGAATTTATCGTTAGTTGGCAGGCTCCTTACAGACAGGATATGTCTAACAGGAGTGTCTCTAGGTTGGAAAAGGACAAGAGTATAGCATGAAGGAAAGTGCAAAGAGAATTGTTATAAAGATAAATAGCGTGCGCATGTTCTGTGGCTGCTATTTTTAGCACAGCAGAAAGAGGATGTAACTAAAGAGAAACCTAAATGGATCAGACTGGAGGTGGATAACTGGGAAACATCTGAAGGAGAAATTTTGAACTTCCTACAATGAAGGGTCTACACAGTTGTGCTAAAAGCTGCATGCCAAATCTTGATTTGCTTTTTCATTTCTTTAAATCATAAGGGAGAATGTAATACCACCCAAATGCCAAATACCAAATTTCTTAATTGATTCTTCCAGCAGCCAAACTTCTTCACTTCCATGAAACAAGATCCAAAGTCTGATTCAGGAAATCATCATCATCAGTTGCCTTACAAAGGGACCTGAGGAAAAGTTTATTTTCACTGGAGCCTTTATCACATGCTTTTTATCTTCTAATGATCTTCAACTGTTGTTCTAGTACCTTTAACTGAGGCCTATTAAAGTTACTTAAAAGCTACAGGCATTGCTTTCAAGCTCAAGCCATCCTGAAGTGGCTTCTTTTTTAAAATTAAATTGTATTTCTTTTTCTCTACATTTTATACAACTGTGTTTCTTCTAGACAGCAAAATTTTAGATGGAGGGTTGAAATCTTCCTTACTAACCATGTCATGAAGGTACCTTCATATCAATAGAGTATCTCAGTGATTAAATTTGCTACTTGAAAGCAAAGATACAAAACAAAGGCACGGCAGACTGTGACCTCAAGTGGAAAAGAATATTCCTATAACATGTACTTAATAAAAGGAAAACAGCCATATAAAGATTTGGAGAAATCAACTGGACAGCAAAATATCATGTAGATCTTCTGATTTCTTATTCAGCAGAGGTTACAAAGACATGATTGCAAAGACATAATCATTTTTGAGAACTCAGATTCTAGAGGCTGAAGAATCATTGTTATCAAGAAATTTGTTAACCAAATCTTTGTTTCCTGAAGTCTTCTTTTTGTGCATTGTAAGATTGCCAGATAAAAAAATCTTTTCAAACAACTTAGAAGCTAAGCAATACTTTCAAATGTATTAAGGTCTAATCAGGAAAGGGATTGATTTCTGTTTTCAGGTAGCATGAATTATTGAAGACATTGTTCTTTTGTCTGGCATTTAATTATGCTCCATAGTTGATCCTGGAGAATCCTTTCACCTGAAAGTTCTTCCACATCTTGAATCACAGATGACCAACTATATTTGCAGCACTTCTTCTCAACAGACTACAAAGACTCCATGTGACCAGTTAAAAAAAAATTGCTTCCAGAGACAACTCTATAACCAGAGATCTTAAATTGAGGTAAGAATAGCTAACTTCAGCTCAACAGCTTCCTTCCTGGCTGGAAATTGTCTAGCATCATCATTGTCCAAGTAAAATAAATAAGAATAAAAAGAAAAATAATATTCAGCTTTAGCAAAGACTCAATATTCCTTCCACAAAGAACCAAATTGTTAAGTAATCCTCTTCATGCTTTGAACAAAATTCAACAAGGATGCTAAAACAGAGTAAGAGAGTAAAGTGTTTCAGACCTTTATGGTTCCATCCCTCAGATCTGAACTCTCATGTCCTTTGAGATGGGAAGTAAGAGGGAATTCCTATGTTCAACTTCTCTGTTTTGAAATATCATATTATGATGCATGTCATCTAAATTATACCAGAAGTTTATTGACAGGGTTACTGGCCCTACTCCTTCCACAAAATAAATCCGCAAAATAAACCAAACAACACAACAAAAGGCCCTCCCAAAAACCATGAGCTTAAGCCTTTTCATCTCTTTCATCTTCTTACTGGAGAAATGCAGCTCTTTGCTTAAGTCCAGTCACCTTGACTTTTTAGATACATTTTCTTAATAAGTCTGAGCATTATCATAGTGAAGAAAAAATTAAGAATCTTCCTGTATGATCAGAGGATGACTAAGACCACAGAAATTGCGTTACTCCTAAAAATGAATGACAGAACAGTAATTTAATCTCATAAGTTAGTTCGTATGACATAGAAGAATGCTCTTCCCTGTTGAATAAACGACTCTTCCACAAAATTCAGCCATTTTTTTTCTTTTGTTACTGAAGAAGGGCTTTGGAGGTTTAAGCATCTTGAAAGTTTGTCCACAAAGCGTCTTCAATTCACTTTTCTTAACTACTTCCTGTAGCAACACCACTGAAGCCATGAGGGTCCATGTTTAAGAATATTTTCAAAATTTCAAAATAAGCAAATTGGATGAGTTATCTTTATTTAAAGCTCTATAATGATGTTATCTGAGGAATATTCTGACAACAGCAGGAATGCATCTGTTGTTAATTGACAAAATGTAGTACCTACAGATCTACTGAAATTCTGGACAAAATATCTGTCTTCCTGCTCTTTAGGGATATAAGCACGGATGTTGGAGCAGGCATACATTAATATACTAAATATATCTTGTTTCAAACTCTTTTTTTTTTGTTTCTGTCCCACCCAGTCTTCTGAGTCTCTTTCTGTCAAGCACCTTATTTGAAGCTTGTGATCATTTTCTTGATTAGCATTCCTAAACTCAACTTTCAAGCAGAGGAAATCCACTTCTTCCATGCATGTTAATGTCTAGTAGTGAGACATTAACAACAGGCTCACCTTTTGTTTTCAGATACACAACCCTGTTACAACTTTTCAACGAGAAAAAATGAAAGCAAATTTTAAGCCAATAAGCCAGACAACTATGTGAGTTCAGAGATAAAGTGTAATTTGTAGAGCTGGTAACCCAATATGAAAGTATTTTAATTTGTAAGCCTGTGTTCCCAGCTATATGGGAAAATTCTGTAAGGGACACTGCTAAATATCAGCCATGGTGAAGTCTGAAATTGCCATATGTAAATTTTTATTGTAGTATTGGCCTTTACTACTACCCAGTTCTAATAATTTGTTAGGCTGAACAGTTCTGGATTTTTTAACTACATGCATACACATGTGTTAAAAGCAATGATTAATATTAATCTTGTTAAAACAGCCCATAAGCATAACTGCTATGCAACCTACAAAGCTGAAAATTATATCATTTCCTCCTAACATTAGTGTATGCAGACCTTGAAGGGTTTCAGAAGCTTAAAGCAAGCAAGAATTGAGCAAGCAGGGTTTCAGAATAAGATAACGATGCAAAAGGAAGAAATTAAAAAGTAAGAAATATTACTGATGTATCTTCTTACTTTATACTTGCCCTGGTCACATCCACATAACGTGCTTTCCATTGTGTAGCTCCTTTGTACTCCTATCTCTCTCCAGACAACAACTCGTGCTGTAGATTCCTTGGACTTCTCCACTACAAAGCTGCAGCTGCCCATGCAGAATGCGGGGGCAGTCTGACTCAGGATCTTGGGGAGCGCCTGCAGGACAGCAATTTGAAAAATACAGTGATTCTTTTATATCCCCATGTGGAAGGAGGTGGAAAGAGACCATGTAATCACAAACTGTTACCAGAGAATTTGGTGCAGTTTGAATTAAGAAACAAGAAAAAAACAATTCTCTATCTTGAGTTTTCAAAACTCACTGTGTTCAAATGGCAGTGTCTTCAAGCCTTTTCCTAGTTTTTAAAATACCTTTTTTCAGGTTCAGTCACTAAAATTGTTAGTCATGGAAATAAGAGTCAGGATACAAGAGTATTCTTCAGCTGATCACCATCCCTCCTAACCCACCAAGCTAAATTTGCTCAAATTAAGTGTACCACATACTCCTTATAAGTGTTCAATTCACTTGCAGACTGTTTCAGAAATCCCACTTACAGACCTAACAAAAACAGTATTTTATTAACATATAAAATTCATTTGTATTCAGCAAAGCACTAGGTACATATTTCGCTTCAAGCATGTGAATCAAAGTTAAGTATAACTGTTTACATGACAGCTTCAGTGAAAAGGTCATGCAAATAAATATATTTGACTAAGGCTAAATGACTGTTTTTTCCAGCTTTTATTTGTGTCAGTCAAGACAAAACACATGACTGCTTCAAATTTATTATTTCAGTAGTACATAACCCGCTAGTTTAAGCTTGCCCAAACATTTCAGACCACCTTTTAGAAAATGAAAGGCTTTTTCCAAAAGCCCTTGTTGACTCCTGTCTTTTGTGCACTACAGTAGTGCAGGCTGAAAAGACAAAACCCCATATAATAAATGTGGTGGAGCAGCCGACATGACTGACATCTGGCTCAACATCCAGGAAATCATACAAGAAAATCAAGAAGCAACAATTTTTATTTTTTTTTGAGAGAGATTTAAAGAAAAAATATCAGAAAGCATCTGTACTCATTTACACTCAAGGATGCATAACAAGTGTTTCAACACACATTCACATGCTTTTGAAGCTTAACTCTGAATCTTTTAAAAAAGCTCACAGGGCCTGGACACCTTTAGGTCACACAAACCTGTGTCCCCATGAGGCAGCAGTGGAGGAAGACACACCAGAGAAACAGGTTAACACTCCAAGAAACAAGGAGTTCTCTAATTTTTTCGATGTTTTTGAAAGCTTACACAACACAGAGGATGTGTTTGTGCAACTTTATTACATATGCCTAATTAGGGGCACATGTCTTAACTACACATCTTTATATAAAGGAATAAATAAAAAGGAATCCTGCATATTTCCATATATAAAAATAAGTCTCAGAACAATTCAGTTTCTTTTTTGCCTTGTTGCTAGAATATTGTTTGCCACACGTCAATGACTTGTTTTTTCATCTGGTAAATATAAATGCACAGAAATATATTTTCCATCTATTTTTTATAATAGTAAACACAAAATATTAAATATAGATGCAAAGAAACAAAAAAATTAAGCACCCTATGGATAATGTTTAAAGCTCAAAGCATACTTCATTAAGTGTACTTTGAAGTACACTCACAAACTAAAAATTGATTATTTTAAATAAGACTGCTTATGCTACAGAGTCATTATTTGCACAGGATAGGATCAGGATGCTACTTGAAAGGATGCTCCAAACTCATGCCAAATAAAAGAGGCACGTGCCAAACTTACCCTGTAACCAGGGTCTTCCATCAGGTCACAAGAGGCAGCATTAACACTTGTATGCCACATTGTCTCTTTGATGCTGCAGCCATACATAAATACATTCTTTTTACGAGAATGACCATGATAATCACAGTAGACCTACAAGAAATCATTTGGCAAAATAAACCCAAGGCATATGAAATTAACATTTTATGAAATAATAGAAAAATGTCTTTTTTATTTGTACTGTTGAATGTTCCAAAGAATTAGGCAACACAATTCCTTATATAATTAACTTGTGCATTAAGACAAAAAGTGTGTGATTCATCTAAGGAAGGTTTAACCTTCTAGCCTAGCCAATGTAACGAAATTACATCTACAGGTTTGCAGAAGACCAGTTCTCAAAGTCAAATTTAAGTGTGACATGGTTTACAAGACCATATTAAAAGGTTTAATTTATAGACTAGCTACATAGACAAAGTTAAAAAGATTCAGAATTGCTTACACACACATACTTACCAAAGGCAAACGTTTTATAGCAGCCAGATATTGCAGTAACCCTTTAGCATGGTAAATAGTGGGATGCAGATCTGGATTTGGATTTTGCCACTGTCTGTTTAAATCTTCTCCACTTAAAGAGCAACGGTGGCTATTGTGGGGGGGTGGAAAAACGCATGATGTAGTCTGTATTATCATACTTTTAAATAAGCCTCCCCCCCACCTCAAGTTTTCCTCATCACCACTGCTTCTTTGGAAGGAGTCTGGCAAGAAACAAACTTCAATTCTCTAATATGCCAAATAATAGAAATGTTTGGGGTGCTTTAAGCTATATTACAGTAAATCCAAAAATAAATTAGAAGTAGCCTGGTATGTGAAGTCAACTGTAATACTGCTAATTTGCTGTTGAAACTTGCAATTCTATTCAAATTCTAGTTGACAATTGGTAATTTGAAATACATGGTATCTTTACAATTTTGTTGTCTTCTCTAATTTAAACACTAATGTGAACTAAAAGTCTAATACTTGAAATGTGGTGTTAGGAGACAAGGAGCTGTGAGAAAAACAAAAACAAACAAACAAACAAACAAAACCCCAACAAAACCAAAACCAAAACAAAACGAACAACCCAGCAAACAAAAAGATCATCTGTGTATTCAGTCAACTATGAGCAAGAACTTTTAAACTTACAGGATTTCATGATCATGCAGTCATCTTCACTACATTTGCCTTTAGACTGTGTCTGCTGGGACGGCTTTCTTAATTGTCCCTGTATCCTGATTTAATTACAGGTGTTCTAGTATACACATCCTTTTACATATATAAAGACAAGGTTCTACTGGAATCTGTAGTTAGTTTTATTTTTATTATTTTGTTCACAAAACCTTTTAAAACAGTACCTATACTAGATGAATAGAAAGTAGATTCACCATAGCAAAATTTCCATTTCATATGAATTCCCTGCAACCAAGTAAATGTAGACTGCTCAATGTTTACTCATAGCAGTTTCAAAACGTTCTGAAGTACCTCTTAAATTTATCAAGGAAAGTGTAGCAAATGAAATAACTATTAATTTCAATCAAACCAGGATACTCTCTTATCCTTTCTCCTGCACACCTATTAACTTCCCACCTTTTAAAAAAATTATGTAAAAAGCTTTCTCAGATATAAAGCACTTTTTTTTTACACGTAGACCATGAACTTGTTTAGCTTTTCCTACATGGACGTGTGGTCTCTTATAACACTGTTACACAAATCCAAAACAGAAAGACCATTAAAATGTCATGTCAATCACGTAGGAATGATTATCATCCGTGAACAATTGAAAATATTTTTGCCTTGGGGTGGATTCTGTATTCCCCATCACCTGCTTGAAAACTGAAATTTGTGAAGGAATGTAACTGCCTTTCAAGAAGCTAAAAATGCTAGCAATATTGCAAGTGTTTGTCGGGTTTTATCACATCAAGTATTGCATCTGTATCTTTCCAGGATTAGTTTAGATTATTCATTTTAAAATATTGATGCAAATAATTAAGAGTACAGGTTAAATATTTGTGAGTAAATATGTGCTTACTTTCCATTGATGACACCATCTGGATTGAGCATGGGAATAATTTTGAAAATATAAGATTCCCGTAAATATTGTGCATTTGGACAACTGCTCATTAGGTATTCCAGTGTTCCCTTCATAACCCAGCTTGCATTAGTCTCTCCAGGATGTACACGAGCAGACAGGAAAATATAAGGACGATTCCCTAAAAGAAATACGCATAGAAATTGAAAAATACAATTTAAGCTAAGTAAACAGTTTGTTGATTGGAAAAAGAGCCAATAGTCCACTATTGGACTATTGCATTTATTACAGTGCAAAAAACATTTGTGTTTATTACTGAGTATGAGTATTATTGATAGAGCTTGCCACAGTATTTTTGAAAGGAATGCTAATTACAGAACTACCACAATGTAGCTTTAAAATTGGACGATTACACAACTAGTTTGAGGTGGCAGTTATGATATGACTTTCATGACTTTTTTCCCAAAAGCCAAGAAAAATATTGAGGTGGACAAACAAATCAGGAAATGGCAAAAGCTCACTTCAAATCACAGTAGCTAGGTGTTAGCTTTATGAAAGATTTTTTTGACAAGAAAATGACCTCAGCGTTTTAAGAAGAAAGTTACTTGTTCAGTATTCTTTTCCAAGAACTGTTGTCTGCAAAACCTAATTTACAAACCTAGAAGCAAAACTTTAAAATACAAGAATATATACTCTTACATATCAAGATATAAGTATTTTTGGTTGACTACCACAAATAAATATTATTAAATACAAAGCAAATCCTGAATACTTATGCCTCTTAGTTTAACAAAATTCATTGACCTTTGCCATTGCCATTTTTACACGGCATAGTGGTTAAGACTAAATTTTTTCTACAAACACCTAGTTTTACATTATTTTCATTTGATGAGAAAGAAGAGTTATACTTACTGAACTGACAGATATGTTCAAAGTAATTAGACTCTGGCATGGCTGTAATAGTGACTAATGGACAGCTGTTGCCAGCCAGGGTCTCACAGAGAACATCTTGCCGAAAATATATCTGTTGAGGGTTGTGCATAGATTCCAGCTTCCTAAGATGCATCTTCATCCCAAAAACAATGAAAAAATACTTCAAATCCCTTGCAGTAACATATGGTAGCATATTTCAAAGGTACTATTTAACAGATCTTTTTTTTAGACGTTCTAAACAATGTTCAAGTTTCCAGCATAATTTTGACCATGAAACACCATTTTCTACATCTCTGACTGATTGAATACTTTTCTTTACAGAGTCTAGTTTTCCAACTGCTTGGAGAAAGAGGAAGGAAAAGAGGGTAAATTATTGTACACAGATGGTACTATAAGGATACATGGAAGGTAAGAACCTCTGTTTCATTAAGTTTATCCGATCAGGGACCTTTTTGCTGTAAAAAGTAGTAATAAATAAAGGAAGAATCATCTCTCACAGGAACAGAGCTGAGATGTAACAGAAACAATAGCAAATACCAAAGTCACCAATCTCTCACTGAACAGGCCATTAAGAATCTACAAAGACTTGGAGAGAGCCATCTGATAAACGAGGAAACACGAGGAACCTGATAATTTGGGACATTCAAGAGGATGGTATGGTACCATACAAAACTCAAGTACCTGATTCCTACAGCATGCCTTTAGCCATCTCTCTGTCCAGCTTGACTCTCTGTCCTGTGCATCCAAGTGCTATGTAGACCAGTGCAACTAAAGGGATAGGTCTAAATCGATTTGGGCTCAACAATTGGAATGCACTGGTTTCAGCATCAGTAGCTGGAGAAGCCAACCTCTTGTGAGCATCTCTGTGGGTACCACAGGCTATATGTCCCAAGTCCCAGCTACTGCTGTACTCAAAGCAGGCTCCAGCAGCTGGAGCTGTAGGCATTGTAGGCACCCTTCAGCCAGTGGTGTCAGCAAAGGAAGCAAGGGGATGTCTCACTGCCAGTCACCGCAGCGGGTAAAGGTGTTGGTGTCCAACTACTGAAGCAAGGACAGTGTGTCCATCAAAACACATCTGATGGGACAATAAGGGTTGAGTTTCTCAGTGACAACACCTGAAGCCAGAACATGGGTTACAAGACCATGTGCCTGGCAAAACCTACTAGGGATGGGGGGGCAAGCATCTTCCCTGCAGCTGGTACATGTCAGAGCATCCGCAAAAATTGCTAGTAAGCTTCAAGGTGAACTACCCAGTAAGTATGGGCCCCAGGTCAAGGGAGGCAGACAGTCCATGCTGGCATCTGGGCAGAGCTACAAGTGCAGAGTGCCTCTGACATGAGTGTGCCAGTGCTATCTGTTTGCTAGTGAGCATCAGGCTGGACTAGACAGGGATTGAGGCAGGGCTATGGCATGGATGGGCCATGCCAGTGGTCCATAAATGTGCTTGTGATTCTAGAGAGTAGGTTGGCTTGTACTTTTACTAGTGAACAGCAATCCACACCAACTGCAGAGGAGGATGGGGTGTCTGTAAATGTTAAGCAAGTCATGGTAATGTTCCAACAGGGGTGTGCCTTGTCTGTGCCAGTCCATGTAGCCATCCAGGCCGAGGGGGAAGTGGGCACACAGAAACTCGTGTGCATAAATCTGTTTCTCTCTTTGGGACACATACTCAGACTTGCTAGTGATCATATAAGCAAACGGGAAAGCAGCAGCCATGTCCATCAGCCTGGAACAGAGATCCCCAGGTCCCTTGGCTGGCCTCCAGCAGCTGGGCAGGAGGAACGTCCAAGACCAGGAGCTACTGAAAGCAGCAGTTGTTTATAACATTTCTTAACAGGCACTTCTTTCAAAAGCTGGTATTGTTTAGTGAAAAGCAGCATTTAAAGATGCTATACACTGGCCCCTGAATCCCCTACTCTTCTTTTATTGCAGTGACAGAGGCAAACAAGAGACATTATAGACAAATTAATTTTGCTTCGTATTAAAAGCTCCAGGAGGCTTCTTTAGAAAATTCTTTTACCTAAAAAGATCTCTCATTTCTTAGTTACAGCAGCTTTAGTTATCAAAATGTGTATGTAGAGCAGCAGGATACAAGTCTTTTAACTCAAACACAAACACTTCATCAAATTAGCACTGTTTCCAGTCAATTACCACAGACTGCATAAGGTTGAAAGGGACAAGAGAAGCCATCTGGTCCAGCCTCCCTGTTTCAAGCAGGACCATCTTATAATATCTTGCACAGAATTGTGTCCAGACAATGCCTGAATTCCTCAGGGATGGAGATTCCCCAATTTCTCCATGCAATCTGTTCCAGGGCTTGGTCGCCTGTACAGTAAAGAAGTTCCTCCTCATGTTCAGGTGGAACTTCCTGTGCATCAGTTTGTGCCAGTTTCCTCTTGTCCTATTTTTTGGCACTACCAAGCAGAGCTTGGCTTCATCCTCTCGACACCCCCCCTTCCAGACACTGGTGAGGTCCCCTCTCAGTCATCTCTTCTTGAGTTCTTTCCTCAGAAGAGAGATGCTCCAGTCACACAATCATCTTTGTGACACCCAGGAAACCCATTTAGCCTGCAAGCATTAATTTTATTTTTCCCAGGATTGTTCATTAGAACAACCTACACACTCTGTCAATCTAAACACTAATATTACGAAAAGTCTCCCTTGTAAGGAGTATTTT
>VZRX01021885.1:0-11324 GCA_013398075.1 Notiomystis cincta
AAGCCCATGTAGGCTGCTACTGAAACTGTAGAAGATGCTGTATGTGAGGCTCCATTTGCATGCTTTCCAAGGGTGGTTTCACCATGGTGTACTGTTGGAACCATCCACCTCCTGTTGGACCTGGGTGTCCTGGTTACAGGAGTAGGGTGCCAGTTTAGTACTATGTGCATGTAACCGAACTGTGCATTGTACCACCCTCTGTGTCATTCCTGATAAACTGCTAAGGATGGATCGATTGCAGTAGCTGCCCACTGTACACCCAACACCTCAGGCTACAAGATGGCTGTTAAATGAGATGGGGGAGAAGAGGCAAAGCTTCCCAGCCAGGGTAGTGTTTCTTTTTCTTCACAGAAATGACTCAGCTATGATAACTCCCCTCTGGGGAAGCATCAGCACATTCCCACCCAGTCTGAGGGGTCATGTCTGCTAATGAGCCATAATGGAATCAACGGTACTAGGATTATAGGCAGCTGCAAATGACTTAGACCATCAAAGACTCCCCAAATATCCCATGACTCACAGTATTACATCATCCATCTTTTAACTCCCTGGGGGAGGTACTGGGCATTCCCACCTGAACCTGAGCATATATATAAAATCTTTGGGTTTGGGGACTTGGGACACCACCATTTGATGGATCTGGAGGAAGACCAGAATTTCAACAGTGCCGTGACCCTCACCTTACAAACAGGGTGCCAATTTATACTTGGACTTTGTGGGTTAAAACCACTTTTCCCTGTATCATGGTATTTTTTATAATCTCTAGTAAATTGTAACTCCGACCTGTAATCTTTCTTGAGGTAGTCAAACGGGATTCATTTCTCATGACAGTTTACTTTTAAACCAGCATGTCTTTTGGCATCCAACATGAGGCACGAGAGAGGTCTGAATTACAGTTTTGTTCTGAAGCATTTGTGGGTTTGGGTATAGAAACCTTCCTGGTCATCATGTTTCTTGGTGTATTCACGTGGATGTTGTACCCTGTGCATATTTCTGCATATGGGGAAGCATTTGCCCATCATGATGCTTTCTTTACCATCAGGAGAGGAATCAGAATTGCTTTTCTGATTTACTGCATTTATAGCATGATAACTTCAGAGGCAATGAGTTTCGTTTGGAATGTATATTCAATCTTGTTTGCCTGTCCTAGTCTGGGATGCTACCTCTGGGGCCTCATTAATAATTGCAGCCAGCCTGTGGGATGAAGAGGAGAGAATGTTTTTTTTTCCAGCCCTTCAGGCCTGCTACAGCAGTTTTTGAGAATGTTGAGTTCCCTCTAGATGTTAAGGACATCATACTCTTCTTGTTAGTTCTGCTAAGTTTTCTCTATAGGGCTTGCACTGTCTACACCATGCTTAGAGTCAGGACAGAGGCTTCTAGGGAATTTGTCTGGAGGCCTGCCCTGGGAGTAGATAATCCTGAGTGGCATGGGATATTGAAGGAGATGTGCCAGTATTTGGAAAATTTCTCCAATGAACTGGAAGTTTACCCCTGAACAACTACAGGACCCTGTTAAAATAATAAGTTATGGGAAGGGAAAAGGCTCTGACTGCTCCAGAGATGGACAACTCACAGCAACATGCTGGGCCCTGGCCATTGCTTACCAGACACTGCTTGGTGTGGTACAACACTGAGGAGGAGGAGGAGAAAAGAAACAAATCAACAGGAACCAGGTCCACACAAACCAGGTCTGAGCCAGAGGGAAAAGGAAACAAATCAACAGGCACCATATGCACACAATCCATTGCTGAACCAGAAGGACAGCCTAAGCCGGTAGCAGTCACCCCTGTTCAGAAATTAAAATCCACATAGTGAATGACAAGGAAGAGGCAGGACCTTCACATCCAGCAGAAGAGACAGAGCCAGAAAACATCACTCAATCCATATCCCTGGGCAAGCTGCATGAGCTGCGTAGAGAGTTCACATGCGAGGCAAACGAGTCCATATTGACCTGGCTACTCTGAATCTGGGATGCCATGGCTAATGATACAATTCTAGATGGTAGTGAAGCTAGGCAACTGGGATCCCCTTCCTGGGGTGTGATTATTGACCAGGGGATCTGCAAAAGAGAGGAAACTCAGCCACTGGTGAAGACTGCTGTCAAGTGTGAGGGAAAGATACCTTTACAAGGAGGACCTCCATGTGCAGCAGGGACAGCGGAACATGATGGAGCAAGGTATCCAATGCCTGAGGGAATTAGCTGTGCTGGAGATCATTTAATCAGAGGAAGAGGGATTCCCTAAAAGTCCAGACGGTGTCCAGTACGCATCACAAATGTGGCTGAAATTCACTCAGCTCGGGTCAGAAATATATTCCTGTTACTTAGTGATGCTGCAATGGAGGGAGGGAGGGTGCGTTGGTTAGTAAACTCAGCATTTATGAAGACACTGTCACTGCCTCCTTACGGGCCCACGACTCGCCTGTGGAAACAAAACTGGCTGAGCGCATGTCCGGAGCCTGGAAGAGAAAATTAAAGAGGGCTACCAGAAACTAAGAGAGGAGCTTAAGGAGGGAATCTTCCATATCTCGCCAGGACAGAGGAGAGACTCTGCTATTAGGGGCAGGCATCCCCCAGCTAAGGAGAGAGGGTACACTCCACAAGGGTATACTCCTGGCAGTATAGGAGTGATGATGTTATGTCTAATCCTCTTGAAGGGACCTCCAGGTCATATTTACAGGAATGGAACAATAAGTACCATGACCAGAACTAGAGGGACCCTGCCTCTAGCCAGGTAGAGGAAAGGGTCTATTGGACTGTGTTGATCCGATGACCTGGAACATCAGACCCAAAAAAGTATAAGGCTTTAGTTGACACTGGCACACAATATACTTTAATGCCATTGAGAAATGTGGGGCAGAATCCATCTCTGTTTCTGGGGTGACAGGGGAATCCAAAAAGCTGACTGTACTGGAAACTGAAGTGAGCTTGACCAGGAAGGATTGGCACAAACACCCCATCGTGACTGGTCCAGAGGCCTTGTGTATCCTTGGCATAGATTACTTCAGGAGTGGGTATTTCAAAGACCCAAAAGGACATTGCAAGGAGAGGCAAGGCAAAAGCTGCAGTAACTGATTCGCAGCTGGCAAGGGCTGCTCCAATGGGAGCTTGGAGCCTCCCCAGGCGGCCTGAGCTGGCACCAAGATGAGAGAGGAAAAGGATGTGGTTCCCCTTTCAGAAAGGTTCCTGCAAACTCACGTGGGTGGCAGCTGGTCTCAGTGCTAGTAGTGGTTAAGGTGCGGGTGGCTAGAATCTTCTCATCAGCAGCAGGCACAGGCAGGGATGGTAGGCAGAACTCAATTGTAGTGCTGAGTTGCAGCGCAGCAAAGTCCCGGGTCAGAGCGCACAACCTCCCACGGCCCCATGTGACAACTCGCAGATCCCCTGAGTGGAAGAGCCCACCCCCCCCACCCCCAGCTAAAACTCCCCAATTCCCTATTCCTCTCCTCTCCCCCAAACGATTGTGTTGGTATCCCAGGGCTATTAGCTACTCCTTTTGTGTCTTGATTGCTGGCTATTCATCTAGGAGTTACCCCTTTCCCCTCCCAGCCCCTCCACAATGATAATGGGAAGAAATTCACTGAGAAGCCTAAGCCCATAACACCAATGCATTTTTCTCCATTCCTTTGTCAACAGAGTGCAGGCCTCAGTTTACTTCCACCTGGAGGGATTTGCAGTACACCTGGAACCGACTGCCCCCAGGGGTGGAAGCACAGTCCCACCATTTGCCATGGACTGATCCAGACTGCACTGGAAAAGGGTGAGGCTCNCCAGTACGCATCACAAATGTGGCTGAAATTCACTCAGCTCGGGTCAGAAATATATTCCTGTTACTTAGTGATGCTGCAATGGAGGGAGGGAGGGTGCGTTGGTTAGTAAACTCAGCATTTATGAAGACACTGTCACTGCCTCCTTACGGGCCCACGACTCGCCTGTGGAAACAAAACTGGCTGAGCGCATGTCCGGAGCCTGGAAGAGAAAATTAAAGAGGGCTACCAGAAACTAAGAGAGGAGCTTAAGGAGGGAATCTTCCATATCTCGCCAGGACAGAGGAGAGACTCTGCTATTAGGGGCAGGCATCCCCCAGCTAAGGAGAGAGGGTACACTCCACAAGGGTATACTCCTGGCAGTATAGGAGTGATGATGTTATGTCTAATCCTCTTGAAGGGACCTCCAGGTCATATTTACAGGAATGGAACAATAAGTACCATGACCAGAACTAGAGGGACCCTGCCTCTAGCCAGGTAGAGGAAAGGGTCTATTGGACTGTGTTGATCCGATGACCTGGAACATCAGACCCAAAAAAGTATAAGGCTTTAGTTGACACTGGCACACAATATACTTTAATGCCATTGAGAAATGTGGGGCAGAATCCATCTCTGTTTCTGGGGTGAGGAATGGAACAATAAGTACCATGACCAGAACTAGAGGGACCCTGCCTCTAGCCAGGTAGAGGAAAGGGTCTATTGGACTGTGTTGATCCGATGACCTGGAACATCAGACCCAAAAAAGTATAAGGCTTTAGTTGACACTGGCACACAATATACTTTAATGCCATTGAGAAATGTGGGGCAGAATCCATCTCTGTTTCTGGGGTGACAGGGGAATCCAAAAAGCTGACTGTACTGGAAACTGAAGTGAGCTTGACCAGGAAGGATTGGCACAAACACCCCATCGTGACTGGTCCAGAGGCCTTGTGTATCCTTGGCATAGATTACTTCAGGAGTGGGTATTTCAAAGACCCAAAAGGACATTGCAAGGAGAGGCAAGGCAAAAGCTGCAGTAACTGATTCGCAGCTGGCAAGGGCTGCTCCAATGGGAGCTTGGAGCCTCCCCAGGCGGCCTGAGCTGGCACCAAGATGAGAGAGGAAAAGGATGTGGTTCCCCTTTCAGAAAGGTTCCTGCAAACTCACGTGGGTGGCAGCTGGTCTCAGTGCTAGTAGTGGTTAAGGTGCGGGTGGCTAGAATCTTCTCATCAGCAGCAGGCACAGGCAGGGATGGTAGGCAGAACTCAATTGTAGTGCTGAGTTGCAGCGCAGCAAAGTCCCGGGTCAGAGCGCACAACCTCCCACGGCCCCATGTGACAACTCGCAGATCCCCTGAGTGGAAGAGCCCACCCCCCCCACCCCCAGCTAAAACTCCCCAATTCCCTATTCCTCTCCTCTCCCCCAAACGATTGTGTTGGTATCCCAGGGCTATTAGCTACTCCTTTTGTGTCTTGATTGCTGGCTATTCATCTAGGAGTTACCCCTTTCCCCTCCCAGCCCCTCCACAATGATAATGGGAAGAAATTCACTGAGAAGCCTAAGCCCATAACACCAATGCATTTTTCTCCATTCCTTTGTCAACAGAGTGCAGGCCTCAGTTTACTTCCACCTGGAGGGATTTGCAGTACACCTGGAACCGACTGCCCCCAGGGGTGGAAGCACAGTCCCACCATTTGCCATGGACTGATCCAGACTGCACTGGAAAAGGGTGAGGCTCTGGAACATCTGCAGTATATTGATGACATCATCGTGTGGGGGAAGACAGCAGGGGAAGTTTTTGAGAAAGAAGATCATCCAGATTCTCCTGAAAGCTATTTTTTCCATTAAACCAAGTAAGGTTAAGGGACTCGCTCAGGAAATTCAGTTCCTAGGAGTCAAGCGGCAAGACGGACGGCGCCAGATTCCAACGGAAGTGATTAATAAAATACCAGCTGTGTCCCCACTGACCAGCAAAAAGGAAACAGTCTTTCCTAGGTGCTGTGGGCTTTTGGAGTATGCATATCCCTGAGTACAGTCAGAATGTAAGCCCTCTCTACCTCGTGACATAGAAGAAAAATTATTTCCAGTGGAGCCCTGAACAACAATAAGCCTTTGAACAGATCAAACAGGAGACTGCCCATGCAGTAGCCCTTGGGCCAGTTGGGACAGGACAGGATGTGAAGAACGTGCTCTACACTGCAGCCAGGGAGAATGGTCCTTCCTGGAGCCTCTGGCAGAAAGTACCCAGGGAGACCCAAGGACAACCGCTGGGGTTCTGGAGTTGGGGATACAAAGGATCTGAGGCCAGCTATATCCCAACTGAGAAAGAGATCCTGGCAGCTTATGAAGGGGTTTGAGCTGCTTCAAAAGTGATTGGCACCGAAGCACAGCTGCTTCTAGCACCCCAACTACCCGTGCTGGGCTGGATGTTCAAAGTAAAGGTTCCTTCTACACATCATGACACCAATGCTACATGGAGTAAGTGGATCGCTCTGATCACACAGTGAGCCCAGATAGGAGATCCTAATCACCCTGGGATTTTGAAAATCATCACAAACTGGCCTGAAGGTGAGAGTTTTGGGCTATCTTCTGAAGAAGACGACGAGCAGGTGACACGTGCTGAGGAGGCCCCACCATATAACCAACTACCAGAAAACGAACAGCGATACGCCCTCTTCACTGATGGTTCCTGCCATATTGTAGGGACAAACCAGAAATGGAAAGCAGCTGTATGGAGTCCCACATGGTGAATTGCAAAAACTACTGAGGGACAAGTTGGATCAAGTCAGGTCGCAGAGACCAAAGCTGTCCAGCTGGATTTGGATTATTGCTGAATGAGAAAAGTGGCCAAGACTCCACAACTCCACTGACTCATGGATGGTAGCAAATGCTCTGTGGGGTTGGCTAGATCAATGGAGAAAGGTCAAGTTGCAGCGCAGAGGAAACTCCATCTGGGCTGCTGAGATGTGGCAAGACATCACTGCCCGGGTAGAGAAGCTGACCATGAAGGCCCATCACGTAGATGCACATGTACCCAAGAGTCGGGTTAACAAAGAGCATCGTAACAACAAGCAGGTGGATCAAGCTGCCAAGGTTAAAGTATCTCAGTTATATCTGGACTGGAAGCACCAGGGAGAGTTATTTCTAGCCCGGTGGGCCAGTGATGCCTCCGGTCATCAGGGGAGGGATGCGACATACTGATGGGCTTGTGACCGAGGGGTGAACTTAACCATGGACAATATCTCACAGGTTATCCATGACTGTGAGACATGTGCTGCAACCACGCAGGCCAAGCAGGTGAAGCTTCTATGGTATGGTGGACGTTGGTCAAAATATAGGTATGGGGAAGCCTGGCAAGTTGATTACACCACACTTCCCCAAACTCGCCAAGAAAAACGCTATGTGCTGACCAAGGCAGAAGCAACCACTGAGTGGCTGGAGACATACCCTGTGCCTCATGCCATTGCTTGGAACACCATCTTGGGCCTGGAAAAGCAAGTTTTGTGGTGACATGGCACCCCAGAGAGAACTGAGTCTTAAAATGGGACACATTTCAAAAAGAGCCTCATAGGCACCTGGGCCAGATAGCCATGGTTTTAAGTGGGTATATCATATTCCCTATCATGGGCCAGTTGCTGGGAAACTTGAACGATGCAATGGACTACTACAAACCACCTTGAATGCACTGGACGGGGAAACCTTCAGACACTGGGAGCTGCATTCAGTGAAGGATACCTGTTTGGTCAATACCCGAGGTGCCATCGATTGAGCTGGTCCTACCCAATCAGAACCCTTGGTTACTGTAGATGGAGATAAAGTCCTGTGGTACATATAAGAGGTATGTTAGGAACGACGGTTTGGATTAGTCACACCTCAAACGAAGGCAAGCCCAAACGAGGGATTGTTGTTTTGCTCAAGGACCTGGTTACACTTGGTAGGTAATGCAGAAAGATGGGGAAACACATTGTGTACCTCAAGGGGACCTAATTTTGAGTGAGAACTGTCTGTAATGTTTCATTGTGTGTATATATATATATAGGTATATATAGTTGAAAAGGTATTAATTTTGGCATTACGTCGATGATATATATAGGGGTGGGTAATGTCCTGGTTAAAGGAGTAAGGTGCAAGTTTAACCCATGGTGGGTATAACCAAACTGTGTATTCTCCCCCCCTCTGTGTCATCCTGATGAACTTTTATTGATGGATCGCTTGCAGTAGCTGCCCAGTGCACACCCAACATCTCAGGCTACAAGATGAGTGTTAAATGAGATGAGGAAAAGGAGGCAAACCCTTCAAGGCAGGATAGTGTTTCTTCACACAAATGACTCGGCTGTGATAACTCCCCTCTGGGGAAGTACCAGCACATTCCCACCCAGCCTGAGGGGTCATCTCTGCTCATGGGCCATAATGGACTCAATGGCACTAGGATAATAGGCAGCTGCAAATGACTTAGACCGTCAAAGACTCCCAAAATATCCCATGACTCACAGTATTACATTCCTCTCCTGTGAAACTCCCTGCCCTGGGGGAGGTACTGAGCATTCCCACCTGAGCCTGAGCATATATAATCTTTGGGTTTGGGGACTTTGGGCACCACCACTCAACAGATCCGAAGGAGGACCAAAACTTCAACAGGACTGTGACCACCATTTGATAGAACTGTGGCCATCACTCTGACCAACAGAGTGCCAGTTTATACTCTGAATTTGTGGGTTAAAACCAGTTCTCTCTGTATCATTGTATTTATTGTAACCTGTTTAGTAAATTGTAACTCCGACCTGTAATCTCTCTTGAGGTAAATGTGTGGGGTTCATTTCTCCTGACAGTTTACATTTAAACCAGCATTCTGGGTGATTGCCATAGGTTTTAGAAGTCTCTGTCACCTGGTGGAATTTTATGTCTTGCCTCACAGACAAAGTTGCCAATACTTAGCTCCAAACCGGAGAGAGCCAAGAGTTATGAAACTCAGATCCACTGGAGAATTGTAGGATCCTAGACCAGCCCAGGTGTGAAGGGACCTTGAAAGATGATCTGGTGCAGCCCTTTGTGAGAAAGGGAGCCTAGATGAGATTATCTAGCACCCTTTCCAATCGCATCTTGAAAACCTCCAGCAATGGGGACTGGTGCAACTTGTGCCCGTTGTCCCTTGTCTTCTCCGTGTGGCTCCCTTGAAGTACTGGAATACTGTGAGGAGGTTCCCCCTGAGCTTAGGCAAGTGCCTAACATTTTGCAACTAATTCCTTTGCCATTGCTAGCCTTCATGCAGCCCCTAGCTGCTTTTAGATGTTCCTCCACAGCTTTTGGATCATGCTGAGCCCATTTGTCTGAGTATTTAGGACTTAGGCTTATTCCCTGCTTCTGTAAGTATTCAGTGATATCTCTTGCCATCCCTCTGACTATGGCAATTGGTGCATATGAGTGTTTTAGGTCGCTTAAAGAATCGCCAGAAAAGGTATCAGCAAAAGCAGGTTCTCCAGCCCTTTGGGCATCTTCATGGCCCTCCTTGGGACCCTCTCCAGTCTGTCTGCCTTTTTTTCTTTAATTCTGGGGACCAGAACTGGACACAGAGTGTGGCCTGCAGGCATGGCCTCTGTGAGAAGAGGCCAGGGACTGCTCTGTGCTAGACACAGCTAGTTTTCACCAGCTAGGCACCAGACTCCCTGAGAGCCAAAGCTGAGCAACTCAGCAAAGCTGGTGGCACCCCTGTGTAAGCATATTTAAGAAAGGGTAAAGTGCTGTCTGGGGCAGGTATTTCCCTGCTGCGCTTAGATCAGGCAGGTGGCTATGTCCTAAAGGAACTTCTTCATCCTGTTTTGTTCTCCTCTCCTGCTGAGGAAGGGTGGTGACAGAACAGCTGGTCAGGCCCCTGGCAGCTGGCCAAGATCTGACATCAGAAAGCTTAAAGTGCAGATTCTTCCATGTAGAAATAGAAGCGAGTTTGTGACTTAGAGATCTTAGGAACAGGAAAATTAATTAGGGACTGAATGTTGATTTGAGTGAAAGGCAGGTACCAATCCGTCTTCTATAAATGCAATTTCAGCAGCAAAGGACAGCTGAGAATCAGGCCCCAATGATGCTGTTTTGGGTGTTGCTAAGATGGAGTGCATTTCCTCATAGCAGCTCTCACAGTGTCATGTGTCACATGAAAAAGGGAGGCTTCCTCGACCCTTAGTGTGGGGAGATTTACTCAACCTTTAGTATTTAATTTGTCTGTGTTTCAGGAAAGTCGAGACCGTTGTGCCTGACCAGTCTGTCGGCATCCCGTTAGGGGGATCCTTCACTGAACAGTCCTACTGGATTGGAGAGTGGTTCGACTGACTTAGGGAAACACACCAACAGTGTAAGGGAGACCCCTCAGCAGGTCTTCCCCTTTACCCACTGTGTTACCTGCTGCTGGCAACTGCTAGCATCCGCCAAGGATTCACACTAACAGTTTATGGAATAACACTCTTTATTAATATAAGTTGTGACAGGTTAAGGTTTGAAGATTGTTGGTGATAGTGTCTGACTGCGAAAATATATTTGAAGGAATATACGGACAAGCTCTAATCCCCAATAAATTGTTCAGCATACAGAGTATGACTTATCCAGTAGGCATCTCTATGAGGGAGAAGACAGGTTCAGCCCATCAACTGATCCCAGCAGCTACAATGGAGTCTTCCCTAATTTTTCCCCCATTCTTGACTTATTTTTATACTATTCTGTGTGTTTAGGTGGAGCTCGACTGACTCTAGTCATACATACTGTTGTTACTGATTGTTGTAAAATTCTCTTGTTTTGCTTTTGAAGATACAGTCAAAAGAATATAGAGCGCACGCCCAGTGAGGGGTGGTCACTCTTTGGAGGTGGGTAATTTTGGGATGGAGGTGTGCGTTATTATTATTATTAGGCTTTAATGAAGCAAGTTCATCTACGGAGAGGGATTTCACCACAGTTGCTGGCTCAGCAGTAAGACATCTTCCCCTGTCTCCCCTGGTTGACAGGTGGTATGCGGTTTATCAGCTGCAAAGTACCATCGAGTTCCCTTCCCTGCAAGGATTTCTGCAGAGCCTGGCCTTCGCTCTGCTCCACCCTCCATTCCATCCCCCTTAGCAGGTGTGTGCATATGGGTAATCATCATGGAATAGGTTTCGGGTCATGCCATCTGTATTCCATTCAGGGAGCAGCAACTGTGATTTACCTTATAATTCCCGTACTGTTGAGACGCCCCAGATTTCCAGATAGCCGTGGAGCTTCCAGCGCAACTCGTCCACCACCCCGGGATTTCTGCGGGTCGAGCCGCCATTAGCTTGTGCTCCCCGAGTTTGCACCGGAGCGCCCCCTGCAGCCGCAGGGGACTCATCGCACCTGCCCTGCCCACTGGAGCCACCAGTGACCCTGTCGGCTGTGACCATCACCACACTAAGAGGGAAAGTGCCTGACAGCTGAGAGAAGGCTGTTAGTGGGTTTTCTGGATCTGTTTTGCTGTTACCATTATAGTTGTTGTTTGTTTGCCTCATATACATACGAGTAAAGAACTGTTATTCCTATTCCCCTATCTTTGCTTGAGAGCCACTTTAATTTCAAAATACTAATAA
>VZRX01021886.1:0-67939 GCA_013398075.1 Notiomystis cincta
TAAAAAATAAATTCAGCATATATTTTCAGAGTTTGTAATTGAAAATCAAAACTAGTTTTTCTGGTATACCTGTCATTGGAGTAGCTCATGAGAATCCATATTCATTGCAGGGGAAAAAAAGCCATAGGGGAAACATAAAAAGAAAATATGGTAGTGGGCTTGTTGTTTTGTTTTCTTTTTTTTTTTTTTAACAGGTCTCTGAGGGAGGAGCAGGGACTCTGCCATGTTCACACATTCACCTGCTCCCCCCAGGCCATGTGAGATGTGCCCACATTGCTTTGCAGAGCTGCCTGACTTCTGTGAAAGCCTTCCTCCTTCAGACTGGCTGTGCTCGCCCCTGCTGAGCCAGGAGAGACAAAGAAGTGTCTTGGTATGGATCACCCGTTGTGACACTGCCAATGCAGAACTAGTGCCTTCCTTCCTGCAAAAGGCGGCCCTGGGACATTTAAAGCACCTGGTTCCATTTAAGCACCTTGGCCTGGCTTCTTGCCAACAACGTATTCTGAGCATTTCAATGTTGTTTTCTTGTTCAACTTTTAAAAAGCAAATCACAGTGACAAATTACCAACCTGTAAATTTGAACTGTCCATTAATCTGCAATTAAGAAAAAAATTAATTTAAAGGGTAAGTAATTTGTAGGTATTTTTGTTTGTGCAACACTGATGCAAATTGTGCATTAGGTAGTTACTTTATAATTGTTCTAATAATGAACACAACATTTTTTTCTCCAGCCTTTTCAATTTGTGATACTTGGACTTTGCCTTAATTTTCATGTTTCTTTTTTCCCTGAGCAAACTCTTTGTTCTCTTGTTCACCTGCTAGATTGTACAGCATTGTGCCTTAGGTTCCAACATGAGATGCAAGCAGAAGGTGTGTGTGCAGCAGGTATGTGTTCCATCTCCCTCTGTGTAAGCTGTTAGGTGAGGCAGTGTTCTTCATCCTGTCTCTGGCTCCCCAGGTAAATCCCTCTGAGGGGCTCTCTCTGCTAAATGGCCCATCAAGGACTCACAAATTACGTCATCCCATTGTGAGATGGTTTGCCCAGGGGGAGGAACCAAGCCTTCCTACCTGGGTGATCTGAGGTTTTGGAACACCAGGGCAGCCTTTCCTCCTAGATTCCCAGAGGACAAGAGCTCCATAACCCCCACTGGGCCTTCAGAGGAAGACCTGACCCTTGTACAGGATCATCAACTCAACAGAACCACATCACTCCAAGAGGACTGCAGCCACCACTTAATTAGACTGCTACCACCACCCTGACCAACAGGATGTTGGTTGTATCCTGAATCTATCAGTTTAAGCCAGTGTTTTCTGCCTATTTTTTAATTTTCTTATTAAATTGTATTTCTGACTTGGAATCTTGCACTGGCTTGCTTTCAAACTAGTATGCATTGATTCTGTCAGTGACTTTTGGAGTGTTTTTTGGCATTCCCAGTAAGTATTACCACAAAGACTGTTCTTCAGGTACACTGTGTTGGTCACCTTACCTTTATGTGAGCTATTCCCAAATACCATGTCATTAAGTGAGGGATGATATATGAAAGAATGATATATAAAAATTTTCTTTAATACTGAGAATGAGAGGTGGATGTTGTCTAAAACATGAAACCTCAGCTGTATAATTCAAAATCAGGACAGTAACTTCATACAATTAATTAAAACAAGTACAAAATGAAATTTGGCCCATGCCAAATATTAAATAATAAGTAATAATATTAAAAAAAAGGAAAATATTTAGGTTAAAGATTATTTTTCTGTGATACATGAACTTTCCTCACCATAATTCTCACACAGGATGCCCATGTACAGGTTCAGAGGTTGTGTTGCCCATAAAAACCAAGATTAGGTTGATCTTGGCCAGCTGCCACGAACCCACTCAGCCACCCTCACTTCTTTTAAACAGGACATGGGAAGAAAATAGGATGAATAGGGTTCATCAGGGAAGGGAAATCACTTGCCAGTTGCCATCAGAGGCAAGAGAGGCTTACCAGCAGAAAAAAATTGCTTTCATTTTTGCAAGTTAAAATAAAGTTGAATAATGAGAAACAAACAACAAACCACCTTCCTCAGAAGCTTCCACTTGTTTTTCCCAAGCTAAGCTTCACTCCTTCCCTCCTGATTTGTCCATCAACCCCCTTCACTGAGCTTTAGGGACATGGGGAATGGGTTTGGCAGTCAGTTCAAAGCACTTCTCTGCTGTTCCTCCCTCCACAGTTTTCCCTCGCTCCAGTGTTGACTCTTCCCATGGGCTGCTGCTCCTGCCAGGAGAACCTGCTCCAGCATGAGCTGTCCAGAGGCTGCTGTTCCTTTAGGGTGGGTTCTCCTCATCTGCAAGTGGACATCTGCTCAGAAGTGCTCTTCTCCAGAGGCTGCTGGGGAACACTTGCTCTGCTTTGGTGTCCTCCACAAGCTGCAGGAAGATCTCAGATCCAGCACTGGGAGCAACCCTTTCTCCTCCTTCCTTTTGACCTTGGTGTTCACAGAACTATTTCTTACACTTGTTTTTAACTTGCTCCTCTCTCCTGCACAGCATGTTGCCCTTTCTTAGATACATTTTCCTGGAGGTCCCACGCCCATGGCCACAGAGCTCAGCTGTGCCCTGCACTGGGGCCAGTGGCTGGAATCACTGAGGCCACCCCTGCACCCCCCACTGCCAGTGCTGGGACATTTCCACTCCTACAACCTCCCTGCTCCCTTCTGTATGGTCAAACTCCTACTTTTTCCAGGCCTCAATGTTTCAAATCTTCCTCAAGGAAGGTACAAGCAGGTACAGTCTGTGCTACTTGATTCACAGCAAGTATATTATTTTAATGTGAGTTTCAACTAGAAGAACACACTGAAATTAACATTTGATGTCTTGTTCTTTGATATCTGGCATTTTTCACAGGCAGACTATAATAAAGAAGTCAGTTATTGCTATTAGACATATTTTAAAAGAATTCTTTTTTGATGCATATCTCCACTCAGATTATTAAATTTAAATCAGTGCTGCTATCAGTTTGAATACTAATGATACATTCTGCCAGATGGAAGCCTTTAATAAATTTTCACTTTTCTCTAACAGTCCCCTGTAAATCTTCAGTAAGAGAATTTTTGGGTTATGCCAGCTTTAATGCCTTCTGTCCAGACTGACTTCAATGTCATCAGTACCTGGGAGGCAGGTGCTCTTTAATTAAATGCTATCCTTTCCCGTTTATTGAGATGCAAGGCAGTAGCACAGTCAAGGCTCTTCTTTTGCTGGTTTCTGAGCTGCCAGCCACTTTCCTGCTATACCTGTGTACTTGAGACAGTCCTTCATTGTTTCAGATGATGTATATAGTCCTTATATTCAGACTTTTGAGTCCTTTTCTGTCGTTTTATGTGAAGCACCAAGTACTGGGGCTTGTGGAAGAGGATGAGGAAAGGGCTGTGGGAGCTGCCCAGTTACCAAGTAGAAACAATTCCTCCAGAAACAGAAATATTTCCTGCTGATTTCAGGTGATCAGTGCTCTTTGGAAGGCATCGACACCACAGCACGAGGGCAGCTGTTACAACCCAGAACCTCAGGTGCAGAATGAATGAAACTTAATAAATGATTATGCCTCTTTTATCAGTGCATTTGATGGCCTGTCTTCATCTGTTAGTAATATTTTCCTCCAGAGTCATCTGCTGTATTCATATTCAGACTTCTGATTTTTTGCATGGGAGTCATACAGCTGCTAAAATCTATGCTGTTGTGGGGAAATGAATTTTATATAGTTTAACCTTTTCTATGCTATATTTTAGCTAGCTGGGAATGGTTTCTTTGGGAAAAAATGTCTATGATACTGCTAAAAATATAGGAAAAGGTAAGTTGGAACTCCAGGCTGTGGTGGGTAGGGAAGAATAAACACTAGATAACAGAAGAGAAAATGAAATCACAGCATTCAAACTTTCTGTACCTTGGGGGAAAGAGAGAACTAAAATACTTATGTGAGTCAATAACTATTCCCAGTAGAATCCTTGGAAAAGCCTACAGGTAGAGCAAAATTTTCAGTTATTGAGTTATTTTCTCACCAGTCTGTTTCACTTATTGATTAGTTTTGTCATTAAACTTCAGAGCTGCACAGTTAAATCTGTTTCATCCATGCACCACTCTCCAAATAATTTCATTATCTAAATGATTATCTGAAGTGCCAATTACAAGAAAGTAATTAATAATATTGTAATGCAGAGAACAGGTTCTGTTGAGATTTTTGGTGGTGCTTTGTTCATTAGTTTTCCGTTTTTTTTTCGCTTTCTGCTTCAAAGTTAGTAAGAAAATGCTCATTGAAATGTCTCCATCATGAGACAAAAGATGTCAATAACAGAAAAGTGCAGGCACCAACAAAACATTTCAAATAGTTTAAAGAAATTTTCTGACATCGTAATGGTAATTAGTGTATTTCAGTTTCAACAACTGTAATTAAACCTGACCTTTAAGTTAATTATGTCTTGACATTTATGATTTTAAACTAGCTTTCCCTGTGGTGATGATGTGTTATATACAGAGGCTAATAAGTAGTTTCTGTAGTGTGAGCAAGCAGATTTCAGATGTGCCTACACTGCAATTCAGGAAACAGCATCATGCACACAGCTTCAATGCATTTGTACTGATTTAGTTAATGCTGTTCCTAGATTTTGTAATGGCATCCTGTCATTCCTTCTTAGGCAACAAAAGTCACTGTCACAATTTTGAAAGGAGCTTAATGAGCAGTAAAACATACTGGTATTGTTTCACTTTGCTATTTACATGAAACCATTAAGTCAGCATGGATATTAGAGGCAAATAAGTCAATTTCTTATAAAGGCTGCCTCATAGCAAAGACACAACTAGTCAGCCATGGGAGTTGGAAACTAAGGATATGCAAGAGAATAAAAGTTGGGAACAAGAACTGTTCTTGCTTATGTAGAACATTAGGTCTAGTTAGGGTCAAGCTTAAACTAAAAGGTGAGACTAAATAGTTCTAGAAGAAACATGAATGATGGAACATGTAAGGAGAGGCATTTCTGAACAGAAGGGCTTTGCAAAATGGCATAGCCAAGGTGTTTTTAATGAAGATAATAACAGTGATGTTGAAAAGCTATCTTCATGACAATAAAACCCTCATTAGTCTATTACAGCGAGATCTATCTTGAGTTTTAAAAAGATCAGTAGACCTTATGAAAGGTCTTGGCCATTTTGAAAGTCCAAGGTGGCCTTGTTGTTTTTTTGGAAATGTTGGTAACTTTGTCTCCAAAGACACGTGCTTCATATGTGATGAACACTAGATTTCACAGCCCTAGTGCTAATACTGTGCTTTCAGAATTGAATTCTGATCAGTTTGATCAAAAAAGCCCTCGCTTTCCCTCTTTAAAAGCACAACAATTTATGTAGCTTCTTTCTTGATCCACACATTCATCTGCTTTGTATGTGTCATATGTTGAGAAATATCTACTGCCTGCTTTCAGGCTTCAAAATCTCAAATCCATATGGAATTATTTGTATATTGTAGCTACATCTCTCTCTCTCTCTCTCTAATCAAATGATCTGCATCTATATGGAAAGCTCGGTTGGCTAAATAGTACAGCCATACAATTTTCTAGTTTTGGTGGTTCTTAGCTATCAAAATATATGTCTGATTAGCATAGACTACCCAAAAAGATTTCCCTGAAGCCCACGAGAAATCCACTTCATGTATTTATGGGGAAATCAGAAATCCCACCCTATTACCCATTTCTTTTCTTTTCTATGCTGTCAATTCCTCTAAAAGTTTTCTTAAGCTGTTTGCTTATTTGGATGAGTTATAATTTATTTTCTGTTTTGTTTCTTCACAAAATTTTGACATGTTTTTGTGGTGGGTCACTTATGATAAGGAAAGGGTCAACAGGCAGCTTTACAAACTGAAAGGACTAGTCTTGCTTAGGATATCTGTGCTGTGGCTGCCTGACCTGTTCATTGACTGTGTTTTCTAGCTGGGTTGTCATTGCTATCCCACCAGCAGTGTAATTTTGCTAAATGTTAGCTTAGTGAGAACATGAAAATCAATCTGCCAGTAAAGGGCATAGCAAGCACCATGCCTTTAGAGCATTGAGTGTTTGGCCTTGGCATTCTAAAGAAGCTTTTCTGTTACTGCTACTCTGAAGGAATACTGTAATCTATTTCCAAACTGAGTGACTCACAGCTTCAGATACTGTCTTCTAAATGCCTTCTTGCATTGCATTAAGAAGTGTTTTTTGATGTAAGACAAACTGTAGAACACATATGTTTAAAAGGTATGTTACAAAAGAATGCCATACTTCTTGAGTTGTGGTGCAAAGAATAGTTGTGTAGTGCATCCTGACATTTTTGGCCATAATTACTGCAGATTTTCCTTTCTGGAGTAAAGCTTTAGACAGCATGGCATCCACTAGAACTAATACAGCACATGAAAAAAGCAAGTAACGTTGTGTAATAAGTAGAGAAGAAACAGCTCATTTTTTCCTGCATAAGTTTCCTCCTAGCTATGCTGTTTTTGGCATTTTAGAAAAATAAAACAATTGATCTGATCTGAAAACTGCATGAAAAGCAAGAATGCTTTCATCAAAGTGAAAATGAAAAAAAAAGCCCTTGAATTTCTTACACTTAAGTTTGTCAGATACAAAGGAAGTGAGCCAAACATTTACTTGGACTGGAACTTGATTATACAAGTGGCTTGGAACTTAGCCTGGAAATATTACTAAGCCATCACATCCCCATTGTTCTGTTTATTGTATGATTTTCTTTTCCTTTATCTTATGCCCTGATGAAAAGATAGAAGGTGTTTGCTCTTTCTTTTTCCTTTCTGTTCTTCAAGTAGTAAATATCAAAAGCCTGTTTTAATTGGGTAAAAATAGTTTTATTGCAATGTTTGTACCATTCTTTTCAAATTTAAGACCTGAATAGCATATTTACATCAATTCCACATGTAAAAAAATACAGAAATATCTCCCTTTCTTTTTTTAACAATAAATATATTGTAGAATACTAAAACTACCTCAAAGGGTAGTGGTTGGGTTTTGGCACAGAGGGCAGTCAATCATGTGCTGAGTGTACTGTGTACCGTACACCTCTTTTGAAAATGATCAAAGGCCACAAAGTCACTGAAGAGCCAATGTCTTTTTAATTGGTTTTAAATCTTTGCTCTAAATAGTTGGGAAAGAAGTAACTGAAAGAGAATATGACCAAGGTAATTAGAATAGCAGGTTATAAATTGTGGATAACCAAGGAAGAGCTGTTTTCTTAAAAAAAATAAGCTCCAGGAAGAATCACGTAAGACTAAAAGGTGGCAGTACAAGGCAAAAAAAAGGCAACATTTCTTTGTGAAGTGTGTAGGCAACATTTGAGACTCCAGTGCCATGGGAACTTTGGGATGCCAGATATGTACAGAAGTGCCAAAATCAGTTGAACAAATCCTTGCTGGGGGAGGGGGCAGAGTGCTCAGCACACAGAGGTGATGCCCAGCTCAGGATGTGCGTGGTTCGTACGTCCCAGGAAACAGCGCTGTGCATTTCACTGCCCTGCTTGTCCCTGCATACCTGCTGCTGGCCACAGCCAGGAACGGGTGGCCTGGCAAAGCAGACCTTTGGCATGGCCCACTAGATCTGCTTATGAATTCTTAAGTGGCTCTATGAGCATCACAACTGGTGAGTCTGTTTCTCCATAGCTGTGTGAACATGTTTGATTCTGGCAAGTGAAAGATGTGAGCGCTGACTGATGTTCTTCCCTGAGATCTGAGTGGTAAATAGTGTGCCTATCTGTTGTTTTATAATATCTCAAAAGTACTGGGCATGTACTGCAGGTTTTATTCTCAGGGAAGTAGTATCTTCAACACACTTATTTTCATGAAGCATGGTAGGTATTTATTATCTCTGAGCTCATTCCCATTTTGGGGGAATATAAATATAGTTGACTTGGGCAGAGTGGTCTGAAATTTTGATAGTGCAAATATACAAGGAAATACACATAGCCTTGATCATATAAACCTTGTTTAATTTAGAAAGGAGGCTGAAAACAAGATGTCTGTTTCTCTGTAACAAGCATCATAAAATACAGGACAAGATGCAGTTTAATATTAATGTAAGTACTGTACACTCACAGTGTTATAAACCAAACAATTAGACAAGGTCCACACTCTAAAAATCTCCCCATCTAATTAGGATAGTTTCAGTACAAACAATTAGAAGCCTGACAGAGGGAGCAAAAAGGGTCGCAAGAGTTTTATGAATGTGAAAAAAATAGCTGCTATAAAGTACACTAAAAAGACAAATGATGTGAAATTTTCTTGCAGCAGTGCACTGTGTGAAGGATTATCTTCTGATAAGAACTAGGCAGCTGGGATTTTCCTCATACTTACGACTTTTTTATGATGTGATATTGCTCTGAATACTATGCCCTACATTCATAGGTTCATCTGTCTTCCGTAGGAAAAGTCGTGTTAGATCTTGGGTTCAGTTGGATGTGCAAAGGGGACACCTTTTCCTTCATGGGCCTACAAGACTTTTACACAAAATTGTAAGGAGCTACAGGATCCTTCAGACATGAAGGAAATGTACAGCTGCCACTGAGAGTGTGGGTCCATATCAAGGAGCAGGGGGAGCTTTTCCCAAGGACATCGATGCAATGCCTAATATGTAAGAGACCTATGGAACCTGTACTTTCAGAAACAGTAGAGCAGATTTCAAAGATACATCAAAATGTACACTCTGTAGTTTGACATCTTAACAATGGCTTGACATCACTACAAGTTTTATGGGTGACCAAAAGCAATAAAGAATTGCACCACAAATACTGAGACCTGAAAACATTTATCTGAACTCAAGTTTTATAGCAAGTTTCCTTCTGAGGGGGGAAGAAAGGATATTAATACTTCAGCTAAATTTGTATTAGACTAATACCAATTTGTCATTTTATTTTTATTTGATGATTTATTTATGAGGATGATTTAATTTCAAGACCTATACTATTTTCTGAGCTGTTACTATTTGAAATACTTCTATACCTCATGCTGTTAAGCCTTTGAACATACACACAATATACTTCTCTTACATCTAGCTTTCTTACATTATAGGAGAAAGCAAACATTTTTAATTTATCAAAGAATGTCTTTCATTTCTTGCCTGCATTTTGTTTCCTTTATAAATAATTTTTATGTACCATTTGAAAATATAAACAAATCCTCCATGACATTCTTTCTGATCATTAGCGTTCACAGTCTCTCAGATCAAAAGTTTTACTGGGTTTCTTTGTGAACATGAAAAGTCCTAATCCACATACTCAAGAAACTTGCATTAGAAATCTTTTCATTCCATTATTTCTGGTCTGTCTCAATAAATCTGAAAGGTAGGTGATGAATAATATAGTTGTGTTCTGTTATCCCTTGAATTAATGGACACTACACAGTTTAAAAGAGGTTGAATACGACTGGAAACAAATGTTGATGGACTTTTCTTAAATTTTTAAAAAATCCAGTCTTTATCTTGATACTACAAATGTAGTTCATGCCACATAAATTTTTTTAGCAAAATGCAATACACTTATTGTAATAACTGGTAACAAAATAAATGGGCTACTTCAGGGCACTGACTTACTATTCTGTATGCAAGTTGCTCACCATTTCAAGACTAGAAGCAGAACAAAAGTTATGCAACGAAAGCAAATGGCTGCAAAAGATGTCTCCATTAATAGGTAGCTAGTGAAAAATATGTTTTTATGGAAAATGTGGGAAGAATGAGAATGCCTGTTTTTTCTCTTTGTCCTATATTATGTACCTTCAGAATGAATTACCCCCCAACTTCACAACATAGGGAGTATTGTGAAAAAAATGGTGTTTCTTATTGATGTTGTGTTCTCATTATCTCTGCCATTTCCTCAAGGCCAATTCACAAATTCCCTTCATTTCATCCTCCTTATATCCCTACAGTCCCTAGCCCATCATACCTCAGAATTTCGTGTTCTTCCCATCCATCAGTATTTCAGAGAATTTCCTGTATATCTCTTTTCACCCAGTGAACTCTGAAATTTTCCCCTTTGTCAAACAGGCCTCATTTTAATTTTTATTTTATGAATGTATTGTCAAATTTAAGTAATTCAGATCTTGTGCTCTCCCATGGCAGGGCACGGGCTAGCTTTGCTGAATGTGTAATTCTTGAGTAAGAGAGAGGTGAGACCACTTTACTGCTTGTGTGTTCAAAAGAGTCTCTAAATAAACATGCAGATTGCAGCATGGTCACATCTCTGTGCCTTTACATGACCTAGCACATTTGCTCAGTGATTCAGCGAGTCTGTCGCATTTGATTGAGGACTCACGTCAAGGATGTAGAAGAAATTGGTGCCTGGAACATACCTCTATTTTGAGTTTTTTTCCCTAATGTGACAATCATCACAATTGTACAGGTTAAAACATGGACCTAATTAGTGTTTGGGGCAAAGCAGAAGCTCAACAAAAGACTTTCTGAAATCATCAGTAAAGAGCATTCTTCATTCTGTTCCTAGACTGCAGGTATGAATTATGTGTCTAGCCATTTAAACTCCCTCTAGATGTCTTGCAGAGGCCAATTTGTACCAAGTCTGAGAAAGGTATTTCCAGAGAGTGTTTTATCCTTTATGGGAGATTTTATGATGTGTGTCTGTCTTTCACTTGATGGTGGAGGGATCTTTGATTGGACAGCTGTACTGTTGAATTGTATGAATTCTGCTTGAAAACTTCAGCTGTATATTTCAGATGAGCCTGAGTCCCTTTAGTCTTTCAACTCCAGTGATTCCTAATAATGTTAGGCACAGAGGGATGTTTTCAAAGACATTTAGATTCTTAGAGGTATCTAACAGGATTTTCAAGATCACTAAAGCAGACTGGACATCTTGTCCACAAGTCTTATTTAATTTCTAAGGAATGTGTCCTATTTGTATTTACTGTATTAGACTATATCTAGGTAAAATGTGTTAAATCTCAATCTTTAGATTATAAGAAAAGGAGTTTTCATTAAGCTCTTGTACAAGGTCATCAGTTTTGCAGTGTAGTCTGGGGGCCTGTCATGTGGAGTCATTACTTTTCCAGAAAACTGTTGGTACTTGTATACTTCAGCTGCCATACTGTGATTGCTTTGCTGTTGGGTCAGCTGAAAAGATATAATTGAGAAATTCTGTGCTCTTAGAGGAGAAACATTTCCCATGTAGTGGAGCATGGTGCTTTAAATATGGTGGACAGCAAAATACTGTTTTGAAGGACTGTTGCTCTGATGCAATACCATTTATTCTTTGTTGTTATTCCCTGACAATAAGAATCCATTCAGGAACACTTTCTGAATGAAACTTCTGCTGGTGCTAATGGGATGACCACACAGACAGGAGACATCCAGTCCCATTCCTAATTTACCTTCCATAGTTTCTTTAACCAGATCAGCATTATTTAAAATAATGACTACCTGATTTATTCCCCTGTCCCAGTTTTCACTTTGCTCTCATTCTGCCAATCTGCAGTGACAAGAATTTTTCTACTTGTCTTACCTTTCTTTGGACAATAGATTTTATATTTTAGAAATGCTATTTTTAGATGAGTATGTTTTTTAAAAGAATGTCTGTGAATAAAACACATATACTTGATAGAATTTAAAACAATTTCTGTCAAATCCTTGCTAGACATACCTATGCTCTGCAAGTTGCTACACATTTAAAACCTCATCTCCTTTCCTGCATCGTTTTGTCTACCTTTTTGTTTCCTTCATGCAAGGAATAAGGAGACCAAAGTCAATTAATTAGTGGCAATACATATGAAAAACAAGAACTGCTTAGTTTGCTGTAGTCCCTGTAGGTGCAGTGTGTTCCCCCTCAGAGCAGCACTCGGGGCTGTCCCTTTGTTGTGCTGCTCTAACCGAGGCTGGGGGGCTCCTTGTGCCCACGCCCTGGGCTCCTCGTGCCCCCCTTTGTCAGAGGTATTGCAGCAGTGAGAGTGCAGCCTCTGGAACTTCCTGGCCATAGGGATGCCAGACCCCAAGATGCTTGGGGAATAAAAAATTCCATGCAGATATGATGATGCTGTAATTGCGCACTCTGTTAGCTGCTAGGAATTTATCTGCTCTGGTAGGATCACCCAGGAACTGTGTACATTGAACACATGCTATTAAAGCCTCTGCCTGATTCTATTTGCACATGACAGAGAGACCCAAATCAGTTCTAAAGGCATTTGCAAGCAGCTGCCGCTGCAACAAAGATAATATTGGCAGAGCTTTTCAATTGTGTAAAGAATAGGCAGCATTATTTTAAACTTCCATCTTCCAATTGTGCCTTATAGACAAAATGCTAACTTGAGTAATTTTTAAAGCTAATTATGTAACAGGGATTTTGCAAAATAGCTCGGAAATACTTGAAATGGATATTAAAAAATTCAAAATCCTGATATGACAGCTGCAGTAGTAATACCTATTGTTAAGTTTTACTAGAATTTCCTCTGTCATATAAGCTCAAAAATACCTGTCTTACTTTTGAAATATCTTCTTTTTTTCATGACCTAGGTACAACATTTATTACATGCTATTAACATTTAGTAGCTATGCAATAAAACCTCATGCCCTTGACTACATATTTTGTATGCATATAATGGAATGATTTCCTACTGAGCGAGTTAAGCAGCATTATTTTTTTGTCTTTCTTGAACTATGATGGACCACAGGCTTTCTGAATGCAACTGTGGCAAATTAAGCCTGACCTTTGCTAATGGGGATTCCAATCAGTTGGAAACTGTGAAAAATAATCTGTACTGGTGCTTTTCCTGTAGACTTGAAGTTTCATGCCCATCAGCAGATATATTCTGATATTTTCCACCACAGTACACTGGTGTGGCTAAGAAGAATTTGGGGACAGCACAAGTTCTCTCAATGTTGTATTTTATTTAATGTCAGACACTGGCACCTTTCTGAAGTTGATTTGATTTCTCCATGCAGTGAGATCTACCTTTAACCTTTCACTAACATATGTAAGACTCATAGAGACACAATGAACATTCATGCTATGTTAAAAATAATTAGTCTTCCTTATAGTGGATGGTGTTGAGAGCAGCATTCACTAACAAGTCCCATAAATGGCTTTTTAATTACATATGAGTGAAAGAGTTACAGCTTCTAATTTGAAAGTCAGTCATAGGGATAAGATGAACTTTACACCTGTCATGAAACACTAGAGTTCAAGACACAATTGTGAAGTAAACATTAGCTTCATTTCTCTTTTATGGAAAATTATTTCTTTGAAATGTTGTGATGAGATTCTGATAGCCTTTGCATTGATAATGCTGTTCTATGCAGTTTCCCAATTAAAAGCCTCTACAAAGGTGTTTTTGGAACACCTTGGTCTTCAGAAATATTAAGTAAAGGCTGTTGTATAGTTGAAGTGTTCTCTGTGTTCTTCATATGAATGGATTGACACCTGAAAATTGTAAACTGAGTGCTCAATTGCCAGGCTGATTTCCTGAAAAAAAAAAGAAAGTTTGGCTGAGTGCCAGTACAGGGACCTAAAATATGGATTATACAGACCAATATTGCCCTATCACCTTAGAGGCATACCCAGAGAAGATGACATTGTCTCAGCCTGACAATCACTGTCACTTAACGATCATGCTCAGGTATAATGATTCTGACTTTAGTTCTAATTGATGAAGTGACTCGTCAGTCATTAGGGTAGCTTTGATAGAGACTATTCTTTAAATCAGTCTGAAAATGGAGTTGTTTTTTTCCTGCTGGTGTGTCTGCATGTAGCTCTTAATAATGATTCATCATTAGTTTCCTAGCTTGAATTTGACAATGGATTTGTTTTATTCCCACTGGGCCACTTCAGAGACTTGGCTCAGTGCAAGCAGGAGCAAGTCCAAACTCTCTTGATGCAGAAATAGCAGTGCTACAGCTATTGCAGGCAGATTAAGATGAGAAGAGAAAAACATGAAAACTCCAGTTAATTGATCTTTTGCAAACATGATCAGTGAAATCATGCACTCTGTTGATGGCAAGAGTAGCTTAATCATTAACTGCAAAGAAGAAAACATTTTATCCAGTGTCTAAAATGTCAGGTCATGTGAAAAGTAAAGAAAACAAGATTTTTATATGTTGTTTCTGAGAACAAAAATACTTCTTTTCTTGTGGTAGTATCTGAAAAGTCCAGACAAAAATGTGGTCTAAAATTTTTGTACATACAGAAAGTAAGGAGCAAACCTGGAGTTAAGGAATTTTACCTTCCAGATAAGAACTATAAATGGCTGTATTACACTTGGGGACCTCAGTCTCAGAAAGATTAAATTACTCAGAAGCTGTCTGTCAGAGCCAGGAATGAACCCAAATCTTCTGAGTTTTAATCCAGTTGTTTCAACTTCAAGGCAAGTTCTTCCCACTTGTAATATATGCTTCCTTTATAGGTTTAAGTGTGATTTTGAGCTTAATGAACAATTTAGAGCAGATTTATCAATACCAGGATGGTCAATTTTGTTGGAGTTCATACTGGAACACAGATATATAAATCTGCAAGTAGCAGATCAAAAAGAAAGCAGGGGGACACAAAAACATTCTTGCTAATGTCTTGGGACAGAACTTGGTTCAAAGAAATTCTCATGCTTCTGTATCAAGATCAAATTAGCCCAGTTGCATGAACAAAATGTAGGATATGACTTCAGCTTGAAACAGGATTGGGACAAAATTATGTAGCAAATGATCTACCTAGCTTCCAAAATCAGTTTGAGGGAATGAATATATTCTAGCATTTCCTTTTGTTTTAGCTTATTGTTCATATTTATGATATAGCCACCTTTTCTTTGTTGTGTGTATTTGTGTTACATCAGTAAATTAGAAAATACTATAAATTATATAGTAATTTATCAGATCATTGACTGACTTCTATGGAAAACTGTGTTTAAAAAATGGCACAAATTAAAAAAGAAAAATTAATCTGATCACAAAAGATGCCTTTTATTTTCAATGAAAATGTACATTTTCTCCATGAGATGGAAAATGCATTTTCTGAAAGTGAAATTGTTTTTGTATCTGCAGAAATTGCAAAATCATTATGTGTTTCTGTGTTATGTTCTGAGAAACTTTGGGGCTTATTCTAGTGCATGATTTACTTCAATTTATGATTCAGAGTAATGTTCAGTGATTACTTTCATGGAAACCAATTCAGAAGGGCCATTCTTGTAGTAGAGACAGTGACATTTCTATCCTAGTAAAATTAAAGAATGGAGATAAACACTGTTTCTTGGGAAATATTATCTTTTCTGTTGTATAATGTACTGTAATTAAAAAACTTAAATACTTGCAACTACATATTCCTCAATGAATGAACTAACTGTGAAACAAAGTCTGTTTTTTTAACTGAAAAAACACTTATCATCAAGCCTGAGCTGTAATTCTGCAAACTTTTCTCTGCTTGAGTAATCCTATGAAGCTCAATGGGGCTACACAAATGCATAATCACATAATTGAAAACAGAGTTTTTAAGTATAGTTGAGCATTTAGTACACAAAGAAAACAGACGTTCAGATAAAATAAGAAAGGAAACCCCTTGTGCCAAATCCGCAATGGATTTCTCAGAAAGGCACACGGAGAATTTGTGTTGTTATCTTTAAGCCTTTCAGGGATGTGTACTCTCACTGTCCTCCAGAATGAAAATATAAGTGAAATCCACAAAGTTATATGGGGTTTAGAGCTGTGGTTTCCTAGGCATGCTTTAAGCAAATTCAGTGTTTAAGATCTGGAAAATGGAGTTCCTTTCACCTAACAAACTGTGGTATTGCCAAGGCAAATAACTTTATATACTTTCAGACAATGTTGTTTTAATCTATTTTAGGTAATAACCGTAATGATCTGGGACTAAAAGTGATGCGATATTTATAGGCAGAGATAGAATTTTTTTTTTAATCTCTTTTAATTGGAAGGATGCAAAAACTTTCTGATAATAGAAGATTATAGAAACAGATTTTGTAATTTACACCTGAAAAAGAGTTGATTTGTGCGGTGCTGCTTGAAGAAATTGGAAGACCAACCTTTTTACTCCGCCAGTTTTAACTTGGATATGTGGATATCATCTTCAGGAATCAGATACAACTTCTGCCTATTCAGCCCTTGATTTCTCTGCATCCATTACTAGTGTGGATACTAACTCCATGGCAGTATTTCTAAATATTAGAAACACAACTGAAGAGTCTCCCAGCTGAGTTCATGTTCATAGGAGTGATTGCTCAGGGTAAACAGCTCTCAGGAAATGCTACCCAAGACTAGCTGGCAAAGGTAGGAGTGAAATGCTCTGTAAACCTGTAGGATTCTCTTAGTTTTAATGCCCTTGCTTTTATGGATTTCTGAAATGACTATTCCTAGTTGTGATGTAATTCCTCTTTTGTATTTGAAAAATCATATACTACTAAGCACAAAATGAATGATTATGACTTTCTTTCTAAGGAAGATAGCACTGAGCTTTGTGGGTCTTATATTAAGAAGAATTTTTTGTCCTTATTATGAAGTTTTAATAAATATATGAGCAGATGAAACTCATGGGATTAACTCATAACTTGCAAATTTCTGTCTGACAGTTCCGTGCTTGAATAAATGTTAATGATTTTTTGTCATTTGACTGATTCTTGAAGATGAATCCTAATTTTCATCAAGGAAGGAAGAATCCATACATACCAGTGATCTAATGCAGCCAGGTAAATTCTAATTGTTTGCCTGTGTTGTCTCCATAAACTAATGCTTAAAAAAATTATTCAGATCATCCAACTAAATAAAAAAAAGGAAATGGAGGTTGATAAAATTAACATACTCACTGATAAATTGTCAAGCAAGGTCTATCCATTTCCTCCCAAGATCATAGTGAATTTCACAGTTAACTTCTCTCTGCTTTCACTATAGTTGGGGAGAAAAAGAATGGATTATTAAACAGGAATCAAAAATTCTCATTAAAATGGAAATATTTCATAGAGAAAAAAGGCTGTTTGAAAAATCAGTTCCATATGTAGTTCTTTTGTCTATGTGCAATAATTTTTTAGGCTCATATTTTTCTATTGTCATTGATTAAACCTGTGGTAAAGAAGTAATTCTGAGTGCTAAGTATATATTGCAGAAATCTAATAAAGTGGCAGAAAGTACTCTAAGTCAGGTGTAGTATTTTGAATCAGTATTATTAATTCTGAATATTGTCACTTGAACTTTAAAGAAAAATGCTTGAAGTGGTAGAGAACAGGTTAAGGATATATATTCTTTTTGGTTGTGTTGGCAATCCTCCTACTACCTAAAGGGAGCCTACAAGGAGGCTGGAGAGGAACTTTTTAGACGGGGATGGAATGACATGACAAGGAGTGATGGCTTTAGACTGAAAGAAGGCAGGTTTAGACTAAATATAAAGAAAAAAATTCTTCACTGTGAGAGTGGTGAAGCACTGGAACAGGTTGTCCAGACAGGCTGTGGATACCCCATCCCTGGGGCCAGCTGGGATGAAGCCTTGAGCAGCCTGGTTTAGTGGAAGGTGGAACCACATGAACTTTAAGATGCTTTCCAGCCCAAACCATTCTATGATTCTTCACAGGCAAAAAATAATTGGGAAGGATATTAGTTTGTTTAATGTAAAGTGTAATAACATCAATATCCACCAAGACATTCAGCAGCTCACAAATTATTGACTCCAGATCATGATGTGCATTACACTTGCAGCTGTATTAAGTTCTTTATAATGAAACCAGCCATTTTAATGGCAGAAAGTGTAGTCAAGTAAATGATGACTGAAGTGTCTGCTAGCTTTTTCTTTAAACTGTGATTTCAGTTTTAATTTTTTAAAACTCATTATATGGAAGATTAAAGCACATTTTTCAGTGTATCATTTAAATCAGTCATGACTAAGTTGATACTAGTGGGCAGTGTGTTTGAATATTTCATCACAAAGTGATGGAGCATCTTATCTCGCTTGTTAGAGTGCTTTTACTCACCAGTCCATTCTGCTCTCTTATTTGACATGACCTGAATAAAGAATGACCAAAAAGTTCAGCAAGGACAGAATAAAAAAGTTATATCAATAGAGGAAAAAAAATTATTTAAAATCCTTTTGATATTATTGCCTTAATTCATTCAGTGCTATGAAAATAGTTTTATGAGTTATTCAAAGCCATGTAATGATGTTTGGCTTGCACAAATATAATTTAGTAAAACAAAGCAAATATTTCTTCTTGTAAACAGAAATGAAATATAGTTAAAATTGATTTTTTTCCCTGTAAATTATGAAGCTCACACTTCAACTTAAAATATTTTTTTGTATTGCAATCTCTTGTCAGACTAGGGAAGCAACTTTTCTTTCTCTTGATCTTGATTCTCTTGAGATCAAAAACTGTTTGGAAAACCTTAAAGACATTCAGAAATGTAAGCTTTTTTTTCTCTGAGTACTATAAATCAGCTAGAACACCATTTTGGCTATAGGCCATTAGAATCAGTACAGCAGTCTTACTCCCTGATTTACTGCTGTACTGAAATGTTTAGACTGTTCCTTGGGACAGCCTCAATAAGCTGAAATTATCCACTGACAGTGCATCTTCCACCTGACATGCTTTTCCTACTGGTTTACTACACCTTGTTACTCTTTCTGTGATACTCTAAAGCCCAGGTCAGCTTAATGTGACAATGGATTTTATCAGATCAGTGAAAACTCTGCAGAGTTCTGATTTTTCTTTCAAATTTCAGATCTGGAGAACAAAAACCACACAAAATTCTCTGTAGTGTGTGAATACCTGCCAAGAGTCAGGAGCTCCCTGGGTGTAGGAATAGCATTTGGGAATCCAAGAGGGAATACCTAGCTGTGGCTGGGAGTACCTGTACTGTCTGCAGCTGTTACTGTTAAATCAGAATTTCTTTTGTTTGTCCCATGCATCTTAACAGTAGCTGGTAAGAAGATTGACAGATTCCAAATCAAACAGAAAATCAATGCAATTGTTCAGCTGTGGCTTCTTGACCTATTTTTCTTATGTCAGAGGAGGTGGCATCCAAAGTGAGTTCCCTTTGTCCTACACAGAAGTCACCCTGTTGACTCACTTTGCTGGGCAAGGGAGAGAGAGAGCCCAACACATCACCCTTAGCAGCCATACAGAAAAAGAGCAGATGCTGAAATGTTTTTCTGCCTTATGTTGTCACAGTCTGTCATCAGTGGATTTTGCTCTCTTAACTGGTGATGTTGTATTCATATAATGCCTAGAAGCCACAAAGAAAGAAAATGAAGTGAATATGTTGCTTGTCAGCCTGCAATTTGTCTGTATTGGCATTTCACCATAGATCTTTCATCAGATGCATTCAGTTTGGGAAACTAGTCTATTTATCTTTGTGTTCACTCACAAAATACATAGCAATAGTATGAAACAGTTCTAGGTTTACACTTCTGCTTACACTATTATGAATATCACAGCATATTAATTCTAGTAAAGAATATTCAACATAAAGCAGCATTTGTGTGACACAGTTTTCTAAGAAAAGAACAAGTAGCTCAGTGAGCAATAAGACCTGGCTCTTGTGAAGTCTGTGAACCACTGTGGATGTGTGTTCACACTTGAACAGTACCCACAGATAAGCATGAGGGGCTGTAGGATGGTCAAAAGTGTTAATGGATGTGAGTTCAAATTTATTACTTTCATAAGTTGAGAAATAAACACAAACTATCCTCTATTCTGCTGCACTTTTTCTTAGAAATTACGGGGAGGAGAAAAATTTGGCCTTGGTCACAGGTGTTCTAGCTGGGCAATAGTTGAAGAGCTATTGAAGGAAACTAAACAGACTGGTAAACATGCACTGAAGGGCACTGCATAGGTGTTTTCTGAAATTGTGATAAAGAGGTTTATGAGATAAGCTACATTTATAAAAAGTGAGATACTGCAGTTGTGTGGATTAAGAACTGTTTAAATAATTCAGAAAATAGTCAAAATGAATAATTTTCTGCAAACAGAACACTTCAGAATTCACCTGACTCTTTAAGAGGGCTTAAAAGTGATAATTAAGTGTTTGAGAGGAGCTATAATACTTGGGGGATTATCTTACACGTGAAGAGAGTCCTATTTACTCTACATCAGTCAAATAGACATAATTTTGAAATTTAAGGAAGTTATTAGAGAAAGGTGATGATTGCTAAAGTTCCTCAACATGCCATCAAGAGAAATATTTGAGATATCATCTGGTATCCTTTGATGTCAGTGGAAAGTAGAGTGATATAGAGGAGTAGCCTCTGCCAAAGCAGGTGAAGTTTGGCCATGCAATGTAATGAAAATAACTGTCCAAAATTAACAATGCCATCACTTTGTGAAGTTTCCTTCCTGCCATGGCACAACACAGAGCTGCAGAGAGAGGCCAACGTTGGACTTGAGCATTCTGTCAAGGACTGTGAAAGCAATATAGCTGTGCTGGTGTGGCACTGTCGAGGGTAATGACCACTTCTCAGCACACAGGGTAAGATTAAGTGCAGCTACAAACACAGCAGTGTTTTGTCCTGGGTCCTGGGTCTGTGCTGGCCAGGTATTTTTGCAATGCCCTGAACTGAGTTCTACAGATGTGCACCTTGGAGGAGACATGTGGTGCCCTCAGCAGTGACCAGCTGCTGTTCTGTGTGGTTACAGATGGAATCCACAGCAATAATGTGACTGGTTTTTGTGAACAATACAATAATAAAGAAATCCATGTGTTTCTAGCATTTTCAACTACCACTTCAAATTAATACAGAGAATTATATTCTAACTTCAATGATTTAATGAGAAATCCAACATGTTATATATTCTGTAAGTGTTCTGTCCCATTCTAGGCAGTGTGAGATGCTCCAGAACCCTATTCTAATGGGTGATTATTTTTTTATTTAGAATTTTAAAAGTCTGTTTGCATATAACTTGACTTCGGAGTGTTTTGATCTGTTTGTCCAGAATTTTTACACAGGATACAGATATGTCTGAATCCCTGCTGCTCATGATATAAATTGGTAATGCAAAGTACCTGAGGAGATGGTGTTAAGTGAAATAAAACCTGAATTTTTGATTGGAAAATTGCTTTATTTCCTCATCTCCGTGCTGTTCCTGTCTGAGACAGCAGCTCAGCAGCTTAGATTTGACAGCTGCAATTATGAAATTGGCATGCCAAAGAGAATTTTTTTGTTTCAAAGAGTTAAATCCCAGTTAGTGTTAGAGCTACATTATTGCACATCTCTCCACAAAGAAACATTGCATTTCCCCAAGGAAACATATTGGAAAAGAAACAGTGAAAAACTTAAGTTTAAAATATATTTCAATCACAGTGATTTCTCATGGCTTTTGTATGTTTTAGCAATTTCTAAGAAGCACATGAAGATTGTTTTTTCCTGTGCTGATTTGTAGCATAGGAAAAGGGCTTTAATTGCCCATCAATGAGAATTTATACATTAAATCTGAATTTATCTTTTATAAAGTGAATAAACATGGAAATTTTCCAAAACACTAAGTTGCATCACATAACTTACAATATGAAAAGGTGTAGATCGTAATTTAAATAAGATACACATTTATTGTTGGACAAATCTGACAAGATCTGTGGTTAACAACATGTAGTCAGCGGTAATAGAAATAAAAATATGTTTAGTCATTTTCCTAGTCCTAATTAGGGGATGAATACCTGAGGGAAAAGAAAAAGGTAGTCTGGAATGCAATTATATGGGAAATTTAATCTTATGTCTGACTGCAAAGCTTTGTATGTTTGTCTGCAGTTTGTAGGATTAGAGTTGAAAGAGAAATATTCCTGTATTCTTTATCCCTGATTCATCCTTATTTATCTTTTATTTTTTTTTCTTTTTCTCTTTTTCTTTACTCTGCAGTTTGATGATAAAATAATTCTTCAAAATGAACTTGGATTTAACCCTCTGTATCTGCCTCTTGCCTTCTGCATTTTGGCAGGTTTGAAAACCAGAGCCAGGTATGAATTCCTCTTTGAAATCTCTCTTCTCTGTTCATATTGCCAATTCATTTGCAGGACCCTTGTGTAGTAGTTTTCATTGGTATGCATATGAACTCCTATGATGAAGTTTAAATATTTATCAGCACAAGTTTATCTGGGTATAATGGTAGAACTTTTCCTGGTATTTCTTTCACGTATAGAAGGAAGTTTGGGATTATTGACTGGTATATCAGGATAGTGTTAATATCAGGCTGTGTCAGGTAGTCCTTGTTCACTGTGCCCAGAAATACACAGCAAGGATGTTTGGTAGTCACAGCCTTGGCAGTTAGGTGACCAAACAGTGTGGTGCCTTCTAATGCCACAGAGTGTTTCACTAATGAAGTAAACATAGCTCTGTTATTGTGTGATGGTGCATTTAGATTTGTAATTGCTTTTTCCTCAACTGCTGCATGACACCTTGCTGTTGCATAATATCATCTAAATCATGCAACTACAATTGTATGATTTTATCAGGCCATTGTCCTCAGAAATGAAAGTAGCACTAATATATATATATATATATATGCAGAATTTGGTGGAGCGGGAGTGCTCGTGTCTTGTTAGAAGGATGAGTAACTTGGGGATTTCTCACACATCCAAAACAGAAAGACATCCTAGAGGAATTCAGGGAGACCAGCAGTCAATTCCCTTTCCTTTCCCTCCTTGTTGTCTTTTTTTATTTTAGTTTTTTTTTCAATCAGTAAAACATTGTTTTAGATGTTAGCAGATGATGGAGCAAAATCAGAATCCTGCTGAATAAAACCAAAATATGCCACGGGAATAAGAAACCAGAAAACCTATGGTAATGAAAAGTCAAAAAAGAGAGCCAGGGAGATTTAACAAACTACCACAATGATAGGGTCAATGACCTAAAGGTCAATGTAGTCTGTAAACGGCAATCTCAAAGTAAATTTTATGTCAGTTTGAAAAATCATTTATTTTGAAAAATTTTCTACAGTTGATGCTGGTTATCATTCTGTGGCAGTAGTGGGGAAAAAAACCTCAGAAAATTAAATCAAAGCCTTCTACTTTTATATTAAAGGTAGATTCTGATATCATCTAACAGGTCATGTTGGGACTAAGTGTCTTGAAGTAAATGCCATGAGGTATTTTGAAACAGATACATTTACATGAGAAGGAGACTTGCTATTCAAAATTCTCTTTGCAGTACCTGTAAGATGGTTTAAACACTGTTATTGAATTTGTGGTGTAAAGATCTTAAATATATTTTTAGACTCTTAATGATCAGCAAGTAGCAAATAGATGATTCTAAAGGGTATTGTGTATGGTGGTGACTGAAACCACCATAATCCTCTAACAAAGCAAAATTATTAGTTTGGGCTTGTTCTGTGTATATGGGGATCCCCTACAAGTTAGCTTGATTCCAGAGAATAAAGCTGTGAGGCAATTAATACATAAGCATTCAATTTGACTAATGATATCACTCTAACTAAAGTAGAACTTCTGTAAAAGCATCATCATACCCACAGTCGTCCTGTTTCATTTACCTGGAGATGATTGTGTAACATATGTGATTTTCTAAAGCAAAACAGAAATTAAAATCCCTCAATGCTCACAACATAATTTAAAAGAAAAAAACCCTCAAAAACCCCTACATAAACTCAGCACTCTCTGTTCAGAAAAAGCCGAACAGGTCAAAAAAAGTAAGTTAAGGACATTGAGTGTTACACTCCTGGGCTGGTGGTAGCACTTTATGACTTCCCTGTAACGTGTACAGCAGAGTGCAGCAGCTTCTGTGTTGAGTTACCAGCACATGGTATTCATTCTGAGGAAGGAATGAGAAAATGTAATGGCATTTAATCTTTGACTTGCACTGGCCTCTGGAACAGATCCATTTTTACTAATTCTACATTGCCTATGCTTGCAAACTGTGAAAAATGCAGTAGTGGACCAAAAGCACAACAAATATCTTGATGAGATTGTCCTCTCAGTGCAGAGCAGTGCCAATGCCAGTGTGGTTATTATATATATAGTTATTAGGCCTGCCTTCCTTTTCCTTTGTTCTTATTCTTTGTTGTTCTTTCTGCTGAAAAAATTATTCATTTGACAACCTCTTGATTTTCAAGTTGGAGCTCTACATCTCTGTCACAGTTGCTTTTAAATATTTAGAAGTTGACCTGGTATTTGTATAAAATGTAAAAAAAAAATAAACCCAAACCCCAAAATCATTCTACCAAAGCCCTATGAGTCTGATTTATATGCCTGGGTAAATTTTGAAATGTAATAAAGTCCTAAATTCCCTAAGGTTGCATCATTCAAGCTCCTTGGTTTCATGTGGGAGCCTAAAAACTTTAAAACCTGGGCTCTGAAGAGTTCAGAAAATATTATCAGAATGTGACAAAGAGATTCACATTCAAGGTATCTGAGTTTTTAATCCCTCTTCAAGTCTAGTTAGAACAACAACCTACTTGCTTTAGTAAGAATATTTATTTGGCTAAAACTGGGCACACTGGGGAAAGCTGTATTAAAGATAGAGCTGCAATTTACATGTGGAATCCATTATGGTGACATAATACTTATTTACTGTTTGAGGTCATCACACAATTCTAAAAAACAAAGCAATATAAATAAAGTCTTTAGAGCTTAATGGGTAATGGAACATCTAATGTACTGACGTTCTCACAGGGTAATACTATAAATCTTTACACTTCAATTTAATTTAGGACACAGAAGAAATCCATTTACAACCACTTAAGCTGTGTTAGGATGTTGGTTGTACTTTCTTGGTGATTTCCTTAGGATTTACCACAATGACCTGAGTTATAGAAACACTATTTGAAGTTAAGGGAAAAACTGACCTAGGTTCAATCTGGAAACAAATGTTCTGACAACTCAAGTTTAACTCATCTGTCAGTATCTCCAAGTTCTTTGCAAGAAAAAAACCAATGGTTTTTTACTGTTATATTGGTTGTTAATCTTCAATAGATACGTGTATACTGGGAGTAGGAGAAAGAAGCTAGAGGAAGAACAGGGGAAAAAAAACCTAAATGAGAGACTGAGCAGCAGAATGGATCTGAACTTTAACTGTGAGTAATGGAAACAGGCAGCTTCCTGAATGGAAATTTTATACCAAGACACAGTTCTATCTACATGGAAATCAAAATGCTGTTGACAAGAGTGGCCTCATACTTTAAGTGTGATAGGACAGGTATAGTGAACAATTATTGCTATTTGGATTAGATAAGAAATAGCAAATTTACTTTAAGGAAATTTTCAAAAGGTCTGCTGCAGTTAGGAGCTGTTATCTAGTAAATCAAATAGAAAAAAGATGACAGGTGGTTTGCCATAGTTGAGAAACATAAGAAATAGCTACCCTTTTCACTGCACATATGAATAGATTACAAAATGCAATTTAATTCAGACTGGTAACTAGGGAGAGTGCACAACCAGTCTTCATAGCAGAAAAAGACTTCTGTCTTATCCACCATCTATTGTGGACTAACAGTGTTTTGTCACATTGGGTAGGATCACTACACCCTCATTTTCCAAAAGCAGGAAAACTTCCAGAGGCTTTGTTTTGGCTCTGTATTTATTCATGTATCCTACCAACATTACTCACTATCTCTGAGATACTGTATAAACATTAATTAATTATTCCTTCCCACAAATCTGTGAAATAGACCATTATTTTCAACATTGCCAATGCCATCATTTTTGCTATGATTGAAACTGAAAATGAGAGACTTTTAAAGGCAATAATTACATTTTTGTTCTTTCTGCTTGAATTGTTTTCTGTGAACTGGTTTGGTTTAAACAGCAGTGGTAAAATGCCCATTTCTTTTCTGTAAAAGATCTGCCAGGGATAAGGATAATCTGAGAATTTGAAGAACATCAAGACCTTTTTTCCCACTTTGTGGTAGCTGATGACATTATCAGGCAGGTTATTATTATATAAAGGAAGACATTGCTTGTGTCAGAGGCAGTGCTTTGTAACAGGCAGCCACAGCTGACATGAAAGGTCCATCTAATATCTTGGAAGTCATGGCCAGCTTTTGGAAATGAAGACCATAAAACTCCTTGGGACACTTAGAATTTGTTACCAACCCTCCCAAGCTGCATCAAACAATTCCACTGAGTCCTGGCAGAGCATGGTACTGAGTTTTAGCCTCACCTACTTTTACCTGCTACTATAAGTCTAGTGTTCAAAGCTAGTACATCTGACAAACTTAAAATGAAAAGACTCTTTGCAGAAGAGAAATGATTAATTTATAATTGGAAATACAGAGACCAATAATTGTAGTTGAAGATCTGTGTTAACTCACCCACAGATGAAATATAAGCAGTGGACTCTGAAATGATTGTTCACTATCTGAGTTTTAAATGTTCTTCTTTGCTTGGGAGCATTTTAGGGAATTTTTAATAGAATTTTAATAGTTGACAATCAAGAAAATGACAAATTTTTTTTAGAATTCTTACATAGGAAATTACCTCAATGCATTGAATTCTCTGATCCACACAGCTTATTTAGTTAGTTTAATTGTGAGAAGAGAAAGTATTTTTGTTGTGCTAGAGCTATCAAACAGAAATGAAAGATGGAAAAGGCATATTAGGTCACCTTGAGGCCAAATTCACAGGTGCTGGAAGCTGGTATAATTCCACTGACGTCAATTCCCATTCTTTTCACTTGGAACTGCAGATGCTCAGCACCCCTGAAATCCTTGACGTGTATTCAGATTGTTCTTTTTATTACAGCACAGTTTTTAGTGCATACTCCCTTACATTTTTGCTCATTAATATGGTGATGTATTGACTAACATAAACATTCCTGTACTACTGTATGTTTTCACCTCTGGCATATTTAGCAGATTTAGTCTTTGGCAACTAAGTGCAAGTAGAATGATACCTGCACCTTTTACAGCAGCAAGCTAGGAGTCAAACCAGCAGAATCTGCTAATGCATTTACAGAGGTGTAGATTACCAACATGGCTTCAAGTCTGGAGTGTTTTGATTGTGAGGGAATGCAGTGAAAATGTAGCACAAAAGAAAAATGCTTTGTGGAAACCATCAATAAGTAAAGACTTTTTAAACAAAAATTCCAGTTCTTTTGGATTCATTGCCACCGAGATATACTTCAAAGAATGTTCTAAGCAGAAAGTTTAAGTGTTGTCAGATTTCTATATATTATATATGGAAATTATAATTTAAATATAATTAATAAATTATAAATTGATCATTTTTTCCAATTGTTCGAGTTTTTTCATTTTTCTGATTTGTCATATAGAAGATTTATGAAAGAATGTGAAGTTAGAGCTGCATAGGATAAAATTAAGCAGTCAAGGATATTTTGTAAAATTTTCAATGTATTTTAAATAACTAGCAAGTGGGATAGTTTCTGTGTTAGAGTTGCTGCTTAGAATCATAGCACAGCAGTAACTTAGACAGTGAGATGGAGAAATTGCTTACACTTGTAGCTACTCTGAGTTCCAAGGAAAAATGTGGTTACTATAGCAACTGCCACATTACACTTATGCAGTCTCTGGAATAGATTAAATTGCTGAAAACATCAAGGTTTTGTTTGAGTCTGTTGAGAACTGCAGCTAAATGTGCTGGAGTTACTTAATCAAAGGTATGTTAGTGTGTATATTCTTACATGGTACTTACTGAAACTTTGGCTTGTTACTTTGGCTTAGTTCTTTTTGTAGCATCTACTAATTCAAAATAACTTTGAATGTTCATGTTCATTTACTGTTTAGGGGGAGTCCATTTGGCTATATGTACATTTAAGATAGACTCTGAATGTGTGAAATATACTACAGAAGATTTCCTGCCACGAGGTATAGCCAAGGGGTTTGGAAAATCAAAGTATTTTGTTACTCTAGGAAGAGTAGCTTCCTTGTTACTCCTAAGTTTCTGCAAAAAAATTAATGATTAATCACACTGGCAGCAGAAAGCAGGCTATGTGTTTTGTTTTTGGTGGAAATTCACTCTGTGGGCTCAGTGCAGTTGGTCAACAATTGAAGATAAAGTCATCTAACATATACCAATTATTTGAACAAAATTTCATGCTTTATGTTGTAAGTGCTTAAATGCAGTGATTCTGAGGAGTGATGATTTATGACTTCCTAATGTGTTTAAACACTTCAAAAGTTTAACGACCTGAGATGCAGGGAAATTTTGCTGCAAATAATTTCTGGGTCGTGTTCATGCAGAACAAAATAGAAAATAAACATAGGCTGCAGCTGTAGAAAACAAGATTTTTCTTTGAACAGCTGAGATGCCACAACATCTCATGCTGTGCTAGGAAAACTACAGATAGTTTTGAACTGCAGGCTTTTTGGGCCTCCCCAGGCTGTGACTTCTGACAGACAAAGTAGGTATTGCAGTAGACATACCTAGAAGAATTTAAAACAGAAATACTGGGATTATATGCTTTTGTATGTTGTAGTAGATGTTTTTGTGGTTCTTGTTTTATTCTAGACCAATTCCTCTGTTCTAGGGTGTTAATATTTCAGCACTGTTTGCTGTTGATTCTTCTCCCTGCTTAATGAACAGTTTTTGTTTTCTCCTGCTGCCTCTGTTCTGGACTTGTCCCACTGGGGCTGGGAGCAAAGCACCTGGCAGAGGTCGGGTTCTTGGTTGCTTTGGTGCTGCTTTTGTTCTAATGTGACATGGAAAACTCTGCCTACTCTGCTTGTTTACTTATTTCTCTGTCTCAGTTAGATTTCCCAAAGTCTTGAGTATGTGGCAGCCCCTCCAGAAAGCAACTGGGCATGGTTCTTCTAAAGGTCTGAGTTTTCACCTGACTTCCTTACTGGTCACCTACTACCCTTCCCTTTCTAAATTTAGCTCTTTAGAGCTCATTTTTAATTTTTACATGTTTTCTTGGCAAATCCTGACAGTCTCTGAAGCTTTACTTTGTTCAGATGCTCTATCTTTATTTTATCTTTCTTTAGCTGGTGTTTCTTATTGATTTATCTATTTGCTGATTATTTGGTGATGTGACTATGTGGTGCTCTATTTTCTGTTTATTGCTCAAAGTTTTAGACTGAAGTAGTGCTTTCTTCCACCCTTCAAGGTAATTCCTGTTTTTCCCTGAGAGGACAGAGAAGTCTGGTGCTGAAACATTTGCAAGTCTTCTGTAATGAGTGACAGTTGTTTAATTTACTTTCTGTACCTCATACAATAACTCTTACAAGCTTATTTGAATGTAATTTGGTACTCTACATAGAAAGGCTGCATCTTTTTTTTGTAACATCCTTACTTGTAGATTTAACAGCACCAGGTTATCTAGGATTGCAGTTATTTGCTCTATGTGTTTACAAAATACATTATCATAAATATTCATGATTTGTTGTGTATATTTTATATCAGTTTGCAATGTTAATCCTGCCTCAGGACCAACTCCTATCATGACAAGTACAAGAATTGTATTCTTCTTGCCTACTTTGTGAGCCTCATAAATTATATGAAATACACATAATGTAATTTGCCTTGCTTTGTCCCCTATGGTATTTGTCTCAATACCTTGTCATTGAGTTTTCATAGGAGCTATTTTTTTTCTTGTCAGGTAATCTGAGTTCTGTCTTCTTTGTCTTAAACTGTCACTTCATTGTTTTGTTACCCACTTCATTTTGTCACCTTTGAAAACAGGTTCCTGTGCTGCCACTTCCATGGCAAAACACATCCCTGTGCTATGGTGGAGAGGGTGAGACTCAGAGTGATTATTTGAAGGTGGGATGCTGTTCAGAGTTGTAGGGAAATTAAAAGAAGAGAAAAATGGCTTCTAGACAGAAGGAGGCTGTCTTCAAGTCTTTTCACTGTAAATCCAGCTGAAATCAAAGCATGAAGTGCACCATGGGGAAACTATTCCATGTATGCTCCATTTACTTGGGTTGGTTTGTTGTTATTTTTTCCTCCCAAGCTTCTCACTCTTAGTCATTTTTAAAATCTGGGTTTGGCTATAGTAATACTGTTATATATTCATGTGAAAATGAGTGACATCCAGCTTAGTTTTCTGAAGATGACTTTCTGAGCAGACGCAGGGGCACAGTTGAGAATTACAATTAGCTGAACATTTCTGCTCAGTTTTCTCGATTATAGGCATCAAATGTATTTTTATCTGTATTTCCATTAATTCACTTTTTGCTCAGTTCCCATAGCCAGATAGCTTTGAAATTAAGTATAATTTTTAATGCATAAAATACTTGAAGAAAAATGCCTGCTTACTACTTTTATATTGATGATAAATTCTCAATATCAAATGAGAACATTTTACCACTAAGAAGTCCTACAATTCTGTATATCCTAGTTTTCATTCACTATTAACAAAATTCATACTTGTCAGGACCTGTCAGCTTTTTAACAATTTACTTTACCTGTTTTTTAGTTGCAGTAAAAGCTCAGCTCATTTTTTGTCCTGCAAAACTAATTTTGCTCCCTTGTATTGCTAAAATTATGTCCTAGGTTTGTTTGCTACTGTTTTTACATTTCTAAATACATCTGTAGATGCAAGAGTTGAGAAAACAATGAGATATTCCAAGAGACTTTTAGAGTGTGGGTTATAAACAGGGCAAACCACATTTTGGTACACAGAGGGATGAGGACTGAGGCTGCTGCAAGGTGAGAACAGCTCCTGGCTGTCCCTGTGTTGCTCAGAGTCAGGTTCAGCTTGCTCTGGAGTGGACCCACCACTGGTCGAAGCTGATCAGAGCAGCCACGCTTGTGGTGTCTCTGTATAAATGTTCTTTACAAAGAGTAAAAAACGCTGCACAGCAGTTGTGAAAAAGACTGAGACATGAGAAAAAAATGTTGAAACAGCACTGCAGACACCAAGGTCAGTGTAGGAAGGGGAGTAGGAGCCAAAGCAGAGATTGCCCTGCATGCCAAGGAGCAGAACATGGTAAGGCAGGTTGGTTAAAACCCTGCAGCCCATGGAAGACTCGAGTGGAGCAGATGTGCTGAAAACTGCAGCCCATGGAGGATCCCAGGCTGGAGGAAGTGGTTATGTCATAATAGAAGCTGCAGCCCAGGTGGAGCCCACACTGAAGCAGGTTTGCTGGCAGGAGCTGTGGCCTGTAGAGAGCCCCAGAGGAGCAGTCTGTTCCTGAAGGACTGTGCTCTGTACAATGAATCCATGTTGGAGCACTTTATGAACAGCTTTGATCCATAGGGAGGACCCACGGTGAAGCAGTTTGGGAAGGGCTGTATCCTGTGGGAAAGACCCCATTTTGGAGCTGGAGAACGGTGTGAGGAGGAAAGAGAAGCAGAGATGAAGTGTTATTATGGGTTGACTACAACCCCCACTCCTTATCCAACTGTGCCACTTAGAGCAGGGGGAAAGTTGAGGAGTGAAGAATGAAGGAGGGAAGTTGAGCCTGGGAAGAAGGAGATGTGAGGGCAAGGTATATTTAGTTTGCTCTTTTTCTCACCATTCTATTCTATTTTTAATTGGCAGTAAATTAAATCAACCTTCTCCAGCTAGAGTCTCTTTTGCCTGTGGCAGTTTCCTGTCCTTATTAAGCCATGAATATTTCCATCTTATTTCATCTCCTTGTTTTGCTGGAGAGGGAGAATGGAGAGTGGTTTGGTGGGAATCTGGCAGCCAACCAAGGTTAACCCACTGGACACAGTTTGCTGGCAGTGCTGTAAGAAGTAGAAGCTGTCTTTGGTTGATGGATTCCTCATGTGTGGAAACATGGCTGTGTTTTCTATAATTCCAATGTTTATTGCTCTACTGTTTGCAGTGCCCTCTGATATGCTGACAGCAGAATCTACATGTAGAGTAAATTGGGGAACTGATACTAAATGAGGTACATGTACTTGAAAATACAGGGCACCCTGATGTATTCAAAATGAATTTTGAAGGACACACAAAGGGAGTACCTTCCTTATACATTCTAGACAGAATTTTTTAGCACAGAGCACTTAATGGAAAATTATAATGCTTTTATAGGGGTGTCCACTAAATCTATTTTTTCCTAGCTAATAATTCATTCTTTTTTCTCTTACCGATCTGTTTATCAACAAATTACAATCTTTTCTTCCACTGATATTCTAGATACTGAAGTGTAACATTGCAAAATCACCAAGGGCAAGCAAAATTAGCACAAGGTATGTGAGGCTTTTAAAAAGGGAGAAGGAAAAGAAAAATGAAGAAGGTAAGAAGAAAAAGAACAAATATAAGTACTTAAACATGAAAAGGACAGGGAGTGAGAAGAAAGAAAAGAAAAATATTCTGAAGTAATAAAGAGTAGTTATTCACTTAAAGAAACAGGTGTATCTCTGAGTGCACATGAAGATATGTGTCTAGAGGACTTCTGAAGCACCTATCAGCTAATTTTTTAGAGAAAACTGTAGCAATATTCTTCAGCCATCAACAAAGGTCTTACCCAGATGCCACAAATGAATGTATTCTCTGCAGTTTGTGGCTTCTTGGTACCTGTGGTAGATTAGATCTCAATTAAAATTAGCTGCTAAAATTTGTGAATCTTTAAAGGACCTGTTTCAGGGTTAATCAAACTGTACGTGAGCTATTGAAGAGTCATTCAAACGATAAAGAAAAAAAAATGATGAAATGGGCAGGGAAATAGAGTGATTCCTGCTGTGGGAGGGATTACAGGAAGGCAAACATCCATTGTGAACTTGAGTGAGGAAAGCCTTCAGCACTGTGTGCCAAGAGCTATGTGAAGGATCTCAGTAAAATTAAAAAACCCATTCATTCAGAGTAAAAGACTGCAGAGGTATTACCAAGCAATAGCAAAGTGCATATGCCACTTGAGAAAAAGCTTTCTTAAAAGTTGCATAGGAGTTGCATAGGAGACCTAGTATGTGACAGAGTTTAGGATTGTTTTTTGCAATAGCATTCCATCTTTTTGGTGCAGGACTGAATCCATGTCTTGTGGACAAGCTCCTGCTCTTGTTTCCTAATTCCATGGTCAGTTCTTGCAGCCCTGTTGTATCTTCCCATTGTTTTGTATTTTTAAACAAAGATGAATACCTCTTTTGCCAGTGTCAATGTCTGTGAGCTCACACTGTGTTTTAATCATCTCTGACTAGGAAAATCAGGCTACAGGTTTTCCTTTACATTTATGCTAATTGCAAAGACTAAATACTTCATCTCACACTCAGGGAAGGAACTTGAAAATGCTGCACTGTCTTGCTGACAGCATTGCTGTCCTAGAATCTTTTAGCATCATTGTAAGTATCAGCATGAATATACAGAAATTACTTCAACTGAGCATGATTTTTGAGTAGGAGGAAATCTCAGGTTTTCACATACAGAGGTGCCAACCTACTCCAGTGTCAGCAGTGATTTTCCTTCTATCTTTCACAGGAATACCTAGTAATGAAAACTGTGAGTTCAAGACTGATTGATCTGCCAGGTCTTCCTTCACAGGGCTCCTTGAATGATCCTTCTATCTGCATGCAAAATGACATTTGAACAACTGCTTTTCATTTGTTTTGAGTTTTTTTTGATGTGTACAGATTAGATGAGTATTAGGATGTCCTAATTAATCATGCAGGGAGATAGGGGAGACTACTTATTTACATAACTCAGACTCATGAGTAGGAAAACATCTCTTTCCCCATTTCTCTGTAAGTTTGGTCCCTGAACCTTGCATTCCTTTTCCCATTCTCATTGCCTTCAAATAAAAAAAAAAATTGCAAAATTTTATCCCCTTCAAAGTGAATGAGAAGCTTTGAAAGTAGCCAGTTTTCCTTACTGAGCCACTAAATTGATATCTGATCACTGATCCTAAATCTCTAAATCATCCCTGGCATAATTCTGTTGCTGTTAACTGGGACATGTGTGCAAGTTGTTGGGGTGTAAACAACAGGCTTGTTCCCTTCATAATGTGTGATGCTTTCAGCTTGGAATGTTAATGTTTTGTTTCTGTATGGTTTTTACAATGGAAGGCATTTCAATAAAGCCTTTCATAGGCAAAAAATACTGCAACAGGTATTTCCAGTTAGATAATATATGATGTATAATATAATAATGCATTTCAATGTAGAAGAGAAAGGACAAAGTAGACTTAATCAAAAGAGGTTCATCTTTCAGCAGGAGCAAATGTTTGCTTTCTCAATATCACTTTCTCTGGATTTCTTTTAGATTTTTTTCTTAATTTTCTTATTTTTAGGAGCTATGCTAGTTTTATTGTATTAATACTACATTCTATGGTGTTCTCTAGGTATTTCTTGGCAAAAGTGCTGTGTGTGACTTACAGACAGCAAGTACACATAAGATTGTAAAACCTCAAAAAAGAAAAACAAATTTCACCAATGACATAATTCACACGGAAAATATTTTTTGGTGAGATTTTTAAGTCAATGTTACAACTTGTTTTATTTTACAGCTTTTCAAGTAAATGCTGCAAGTATTATTTTATAGTGCAGACATTTCCCCCTCTTTTCCCAAACTGATTTTAGTTGAGTTGATTTTACTTCTGTATTTTAGGGGTGTGCAGAAATTGTGGATGCAGTCCTGATCTGATTGAGTCATATCATTGATTAGTTTTAGTGGGATAGGGGTTAAGTATCAAGGTTTCTTACTATATTTAAACTTCTGAAAACTATGTGTAAACAAAAAACCAAAGTTTTTGATTGAGTGATCCCAACAGCTTAATGTGATTTTCCCTTGCATACATGAAAAGCTAGTCATAAAATTACAGGAGGGAATGATGGAGAGAAAAATAAGGAAAGTTATATTTGAGAGTAAATGAAATTAGTCAGAGCATTGTGATTCTAGAAGAAACTAAATGATGCCATAATTAGATCAAGCCAAAACATTTCAGGAGAAAGGCTTTTAAACCCACAAAACATATTGATTTATTATCTTAATGCATTTGATAAATAGCTTCAGAAGAGATAAAAGCAAACATGATTCAACAAAGCAAACATATTTTATTCCCTCTCCCAAAATAAGAAAAATGTGATATTTAGCTTTACACCAAATGAAATTTTGAGATTAAACTCCCCCATTAAAAAAATGTACCCTAAACAAAGCATTCTAGTTTAATTGACTGAAATGTTTAGGCTAAGCAAATGCCATCACAGGGAGGCTGACTAAAAAGAGATGTGAATTCATTATAAAAAACTGTAGTCATATCCAGAGGTAGGATGTGGTAATTTGTGACATTTATGCTTTTTCTTCTTCCTAGTCATTGGTGCCTCTGGGTCTACATGGAAAATAATGCAAGTAGAGTCTATCAGTATGGGTAAGTAAGTGGAAATACCCAAGTTGTCTTGGGTCAAATGTGTAGGACCAATATTGTGAAGATTTAGGTTTTTGTTAAAAATATTTCAGGATATAGTCAGACCTATGGGGATCAGAGTTTATATGATAAGATTAATAATAAAAACTGCGTACTGTCCAAAGTATATTTTTCCATAAACTTATTTTCATGCAAATTTAAACTGTAATGGGAGATTTAAGCTCTTTGTCTGTATGAAAGTAGATGGTAGTTTATACAAATTGTTCTGAAAGTCATGATTACATGCTACTAGGATGTGAAGCACTAACAATGTAGTCAGAAAGGTTTTCTCCATCTAAAGCAAGTTACTACTTCTAGAAGATGTATCATGGTTCTATAGGTCATAGAGCACAAATAAGAAAAGAAGTGAATGGCTAAGAGATCTTTGTTTGTTTGTTTGTTTGTTTAGAAAAACATAAAGACTAAAAATGTTATTGAGTGCTGGACTCAATTTTATTGCTGCTCTGATCTAGCTATTAAAAACCCCACTTATCCACAATTCAAGGTGACACAGTAATGCATTTATAATATCCTGTGCTACCATTATGCTACCAAGTTCTGAATGCTAATAGAGTTATCTCTTGTTTGCTCAATACAATGTACGTGTCCTAGTTAATACCATGTATAGTGATTCTGTTGTTGTATTTTCAAATGCCACTTGTTTATAATCAAAAAGGATTTCCTATTTATGTGCATTTCCTGGAAACTGCTGTTTTTTTGTTTTTTTCCTTTGGTTTTGTTTTGCTTGTTTGCTTGCTGAGAGTTGATTTATTCAAAAGCTGTTATCTAAGTCCATCCCTCAACCAGTTTGACTGATCCAAGTAGATCTGGTTTTTCCACATGTCACTTTAATCCCTGGTGAATAAAATTTGCTTGACTAAAGAAGACAGTAGAAAATTTCAGTAACTTAGAGATGCTAAGTGAGCAACAAAAAAGCAAATGAAATTCGGTGTTAATAAATACATACTGAAGTTAAAATTAAAACTACTGGTGCACTTTACAGCATTCTAAGTCAAGAGTATTGCTTGAAGAAAGGGAGAAAAATAATTATAAGCAGTTCAGTGCACAGCTACAGTCAGGAAAGTTAGCATGATTTTGGGACACATATGAAGCAGGGTAAAAAATAATAAGAAATTATTATAATACTTTTGTGTGTCCATAGTGGGAGTCCTGGTATAACACTTTGTGCAGGGCTTTCCACCACATTTCAGAGAGATATGAACCATCTATAAGGGGATTCAGGGAAGGACAATAACAATTATAGAGAATCTGGAACACCTCTCATGAAAGAAAATTGGGAGGGTTTTCCTTGGAAAGAAGATGAGTAAGTGGGGACACAATAAAAGTGTATAGAATACTGAATACTGCAGAAAGATTAAGAACAATTTTTCCTCCCCTTTTATATAGACAAAAGAGGCATTAATGAGAACATTTAGTTAAATATATTTAGAATAATAAAGATGCAAGACAGGATGTAGCCTTCCTTACCTAATTATGCAATAAATACCTTCACATAAAACCTAAGCAGCATTAGGGTAACCTATTCCACAAGGACTCAGACCTGCAGAGACAGAGATCTACATGCTGTACAGAAAACAGTTCAGGGATGTATGTAATGAAGATGGTAAATTGAAAGCTGGTATTTTCCCCCCATGCATAAAGTAATTAAATGGGAGAACTATTGTGCAACAGAAAGCCACAGGACCAAACATTTAGCAAAACTAAAAAGAGAATGTTTATGCATGTTTATAATTTTAATCATGCTATACAAAGTCATTACAATTAATTATAAGAACTTAGTAAACCATACTATGTCTCATTTCAGAGCTTAAATTTATGTCTAATGATATGAGACCAAGATGCAGCTTTGTGTAGATTGGTGTAGATAATTTTCAGTCTGGAATGATTTTACACTTTCCTCTGGAACAATTGCATTGGATGCTCTAAGAGATCATTAAGATTTGATGGACCTTGGTGTGATCTAGTATTTTGATTCAAATGTTTCTGTATTAGTAAATATGTTGCATCTAGCTCTGGTAAAGTAGAGTTGTTATGAAGCAAAATGCTGAGAAGCATAGAGTGTTAATCTTGCATCATTAGAGAGCAAAATTGCTTCAAACATTCCTGAGGCATTCCTGAGGTTAAGGAATATTTTAACTGACTATAAAAAATGTTTTAGGCAGAACCAATTTTTACTGAGCATCCATTTCAGTAAAAAATAAAGTGAATTTTTGCTTTGCTCACTATTGTCATTGTTAGTTTTAAGCACCTTGACAAGTATATGCAAAAATATGTAGGGTCAGACCCTGGTATTCATTATAAACAATTCCTTTATCAAAGAAGTGGGATAAATGTATATGAGATATTTTAAAGGCCATTTGATACCGTAGCATGTAAACTGTGAATGAGAAACCCTTGGCTGCTGAAAAACATATTTTTAGCTGTGTGGAAAGATGTAAAGAAATACAACACAGAATTTGTTTTGGGTTTTCCATACATAACCCATTAAAATCTCACACTAAACATCTTCTTGCTGAAAGTATGGATGTGGACAAATTAATGGTGTGTAAGCTGGTATGTGAAATTAGAATGCATTAAAGCCTGTGCACTGTGTTCATTTATGTACCCTACTGTACCCATGGAGGGGAGCTTTGTTTTCATCAAGACTTGTCACAAATTCAGAAGCTGTGTATTCAGATACGTATCACAGATAATTCCACTGAAATTTTTTCAGTAGCTTTTTTGCATGTTCATAGATTTAATTTTGGGGCTTTGGGGGTAGACAATATGTCTTGAAAAACAAATGCAGAACATAGTACACGTATTTTAGCTTTTCAGCATCTAGAGAAAATACTCTGGGTTCAGTAAGACTATTCGTGACATCAAGAACATTTCAATTTCTTTGGTACACAGGGTAAAATGAACCAAAAAAAGAGATGCTGTTTTAAGGAATTTCATCAAGGTTTCTGAGAACATTGGAACATGAACTTGCAAACCTGTGAATAAGAAACTTAGCTTCCCACTTAGCAACCTATTGATTAAAAGAGCAGTTCACTAATGAGATAACTAGAAAAAGCCAAAGCCAAAAAGGCTTTCACAGCTAAATATGATAACACTGTTTAACAATGAACATGTTTGCACAGGAACATCTGAACTTTGCTGGTTGAGGGAAAATGGCTTTACCTTCTCTTGATTTATTTTTTTAGTCCTCTGTAATATATTATTTAGCTTTATAACTAGCATAGTATTTAGGCAGAGTCTTTAATCAGACCCAATTATGTTGTCTCAACAGAACTCCGAGAAGTAGCCGCGTTTCAAAGAATTTGTGTTCTACATCTGCAGGTAGTTGACTATTTTTTCTAGGCAAGAGGACTATAGGATACTGCATAATTTGTGAGAAGTTAATTTCCATGGCAATATAGAGAGATTTGACTTGTGAGTACTGAGGCCACTCATAAAATCAGTTTTTCTCTATACTGTCTTTGGTTAGCTGGGAGACTCTACCTCACTTGTCAGATGTTCTTTGCTCAATTGCCATACCTTTGCTGAATGTCACATGGACTGTGACAACTTGAACAGAAAGCTTTGGAAAGCCTGTGAGCTTACAGGGCTCTTTAAAACTGCATGTTTTTCTAAATGACTCTGTTTTCTTCTCTCTGTCTAGACTTCCCATTAAACATTGACAAAAAGACACTTCAGGCTTGCACATAGACAAACATATTCCCAAGTCTGCTGTAGCTCTGTTCTCTTGATTGTCCAAATTGTGAAATAGGGAGCAAGCAGATGGGGCTCTTGTGTGCCTGAATGTGACCAGAATGTGTGCCAGGACCAGGAGCTAGGAAGTGCTACTGGATGCTGAAGCACAGCCCACCCCAATCACCTGAAGCTCCAGGATAAACATGCTCTGACACAATAAAACTCTCCATGACAGTGTAAGGCTTATGTGTTCATAAACTTAAGCTTGTAACTATGGGATGATTTTCCTGTACAGATTGCAAAATGATCCATCACCTCTGAGCTGGGATGCAGCTGGAGAGCCATGATAGAACTGTGCAGCTGCTCTGGCTCTCTGTTGTCAAATGGTACAAAGTGCATGCTGTATTGATTAATTCATGTTTGCTCTAAGTGGACCATATATTTCTGTGTCCTTTCCTCCCTAAAATAAATAGATGGCAATATGCTTATATTTCTACATTAAAAGTACTTTAGGAATTGTATTAAATGAAGGGCTTGTGTACATTGCCTTCTCTGACAAGAGAGCAGATGCTAATCAGGTCACTTAATGCACTGAAGTGAAGAGCATGATAAAAAATCTAAGCAGAATTTCTCTATGACTAACATAGACTAGGGTAATGCTTTTATGTCCAAGGATTTTAAGTGGCAAAGATAAAATGCTCCATTTTCATTTTCTGTGGAAGAAATCTAGCATTTTCATTTCCTTCTCACACAACAGTATTGCGTTTGTATAATAAATACTACAATGGGAAGATAATTATTCTAAGGGGTTAATTTTAAAAAGAATTTTGGGGGTAGGAAGAGGAGGATTTTTTGTAGCCATTTGAGAGATGAGTTATGCAACAAAAAGCTAGAAATCTCTGCTGTTGATTTCAGTGTGCTCATGAGCTGGGATTAATGTTCTTTGTGCTTGCTGATGTAGACAAACACGCAGTAGCTCTAAATTTATACCGCATGTACTGGAATCAAGCTCGCCTTTTCATTTAAGTGCTGTTATGAACAGGGGGAATTTTTTATATCTAATGACTCCTAAAATGGCACACACTGATGGGTGAGACTGGGAAAATAACAAGATAAATAAAGAAGATACTTAGCTACAGTCTGTAGCAACCGTAAACATCAATTCTGTTGTTTGAGACCTAACAGAGTTCACTTTTGTGAATTAGGTATAGGGGATTTGCTTTAATGGCTCTATATGTGTAGGTGCAGACAGATATAGATTTGTATATGTGACATTCACCAGGCACCTTGACTATTTCTTTTGCCAAGAGAGATTACAGAGCCTGCATTCAGAAAATTAAAAGGGACTGTTTCAGGAATATGTAAAAACACTGGCAGAAACTGGTATACCACAAAGCTGTGGTGATAATACTGCTTTAAAATGTGCACTACTGGGGACACAGAGATAATTTCCATAACTACTGCATCATCCTATGCCTCTAAGAAGAACAGTTGTGGAATACAAAGTTGAGGCTTCTTATTAAGTGTTTTGGTGACAAGAAGGCAATATTTTATATTAGGTATGAAAAGGAAGCCTCTGGAAAGTAGCTTGAGGTAAAGCACTTCCTTCTCATTTTACTAATTTGAATAATGAAAAAAACCCATAATCATCTGAAAACCCAACCTTCGGCCACAAGTACTGTCTTTGAAAATGGCATGAAAGCATAGGTAATCACATAAATTTATACAGAGTTTCTCAGGTCATGGTACTTCTTTGTCATCATATAAAGGAAATTCTTTGGAACTCTTAGAAAAATATTCCAAATGCCTGTTTCATATTAATAAGGCAGAAGACAGAAATGTATCTATGTTAAGTTTTCTTTTAATCCTCAGAATATAAAACAAGTTTACCTAAGTTTAAATCCGGAATAACTGACTTCTTCTATTGAAATGCATATTACATAGCTGGCCACCCTACCATTCTTGTCAAGCAAGAAAGAACATCTGTGAAATTGATGTAATGACAAAACTAAAAGGCAAGGATCTGTGAAATGCAGAAAGCAAAATCTAGATGATATAGATGCTGTGTAGCTGCCTAACTTTTTTAGGTGACATTTAAAATCTTATTCTGAGTTTTATTTAGAGCCAAGTATGACACATAATCAGCTGCTGACATAACACTTACCTATCCCTTTTGCTTCCTTTCTAAAATGAGAAAATAAGGGTTATAATGGCAATGGGTTATGAGAGCTCTAGGATCATATGACCTTTATTTTGCCAAGGAAAGGAGAGTCTGGAACTCATATCCTGGGTGACTGTCTTTGCATGCTCATTTGGCTGCCTTTTAAAGCAGCTGTTAGCATGGCAAGGTGTGCTTCCTATTTATTTTTCAGTTCAGGACTGGATGATCTTTCACATACCTGAAGAGAGAGCTCTGAACAAGTTGCTGGTTTTCAATAGGTGTCACAGTGCATTTACACTGCATGCATTCACTGAAAGAAATACTGCTGTTGCTCAGTTGGCCTGAGTGTACTATTTTATACAAGTTATGACTTCAAAAAGACTTTGATGTCATTAAATGGGAAGTGGATATAAAAATATGAGATGTGTTTTCATTAAATTTTAAGTGTTTCAATTATTTTAAACTGCATTCAACTATTAAAAAAAATTATATCTTGCAGTGGCTTCAAATAACAGGATAATGGCTGAAATTATATTTCTTTATAACACAAGAAGCTGTGAAATCCATTGTAGTCTGGTTACATTTGCACTAGGACATATGTTCAAGAAAGGTGAGTTTTGATAGTGGTGTGATCAGTGCTAAGATTTGATGTCTTTGCAGCAAGAATTTCGGAGGAGTTACTTCAAATCAACATTAATTTTGCTCAGTGGACTGAATGTCCATTTGTGTTTGGAGCGTGTGAGTTGAGTTGCTGGAGTACTTCTCTCAGAGCCATCCAAAAACCACACAGATTGTATACTGCAATATTCCTCTGTGATTGGAGGCAAAGTATCGTACTTAATCCTTTCCAAGCATGCTCCTAAATTAAGGCACTAATGCAGATGCATCCCTATTGCCCCCAGCCAATACAGCAACTCTAGTCAGCCCAACAGTACAAAAATACTCACAAGTGATCAAGGCTTCTGTGGGCACATCTCAGCTGGCTTCAATTGCTCTCACTTGGTGCCAAGGCTGAGCAACCTCCTTGCACGAGCACACCAAAACCCTTTGCACTTGGGGATCGTGGCTCTGCTGAAGTCTGCATCACTGGACCTTTGAACTGGTACCAGAGAAGTGTCACAGTACTTGTACCAGAACTGCAATGCAACCTCCTACAGAGGTAGAATGACTTCACAGGTGTAGAAATGAAGAGTGTTTGATTTAACCCCATAAAACGAGAAATTACGCATCTGTTTCTGTACCTTTGTAAATTAGTGACTAAAACCAGGACTGGAGATGGCTTCTCTGTGACTGCTGCTGGAATGAGCTGTAGAATAGAATTTATACATTGCACCACATGAAACAAAAACTCCTAAGGATCCTAAAAACTAGCTGTGAGATGAGCTCTCTAGGGAGCAAATAATCACCTCATTGACAGTACTGAGCTGCATTAATATTCACCAAAAGTGATGCTAGCAGTTTCTGGAGAGCAAATTATGATATTTCTTTTTCTCACATCCTGCAGGAGTCTCTTCTTTGACAAATAAAGTGGACCTTATTAGGCTGAGACATACCTCTTTGAACTAGAGTAACTGTAGCCTCATCTGCACATATTTCAATTTCCTCATTAGGAATATAAAAAATAGAGTTGCTTTTTTTTTTAATGCTTTTTTCCTCTCATGAAAAAAACCTAAAACGATTATTTCTTCTAGATTTTTTTAATTTATTTTAGGGGGACAGAATGTAAGGATAGGCTTGGGTTTAACTTGTTATTAGGTTTTAAAATAAATGGCTTATCATGAAGGTATATATATGTATATATATGTATACACACACACACACACACACACATATATATATATATATATATATAAAAATAAATTTCTCATTGTTTTTAGGGTATATTTTAAAGAAAACTTCCAGGTGAAGTGCACAGAAAACAAGCTGTGCTATAGTGGTGTGGTTTAATGCTCACGTGGCCTGAGCCCTTATTTACTGCTACTTCCCTCCTGCCAACTGCTTTTAAATCACTGTTGTGGTTTCCTTAGTGTTTTGCCTTGTTTCCATTGTCTCTTGACACGACTTTATGGTGAGATGGAACCAAAAGGAAGATCAGAAGTGCATTGCTGTAGATGTTGCTGTGTGGAGTCAAAGCCCCAAAATGTGGGGCTAGATAGAGAAGTATCCAAAAGGCTTAGAAAGCTCTATTTTATATATTTTGGAGAGAAAGGCATAACTGGAAACAGCCATTTGTAAGAGGGAAAGTTGTAAATATGGCAATATGTGGCTTTCCTCAAGTGCCTGTACTCTGGTGTGCAGAGCTTGGTTAACAAGAAGGGTCTGCAAATCCATGCACTTCCATAAGCCTGTAAATATCAAAATCATGACCATTAGCTGCAATGCTATGCACAATTTAGACACTTCCATGAGTGTTTACAGCCTATCCAGAAAAATTAGGAGGAGAGGAGGAAAGCTGTGGTAGAGTCCTCTCCCAAGAAACTGGAAATGTGTTTGTCTGATGGTTGATATGGGGATACCATGCTGGGGGTATGGTCAGGCCACCTGACCAAAAAGAGATAAGAATAGACAAAAGCAACTAACAGAAGAGTGATGCCTGTACATCCTTACCTTTTTTGTGGGATTTTAATAAGTCCAGACATATTCTGGAAGGGCAGAAATATGCAGTCAATTCAAGAAGCTATTGCACTGCATATTGGCTGCTTCCCAGTGCAAATACTGGAGGAGTCAGACAGTATAATGGTGTACATGACCTGCTGTTCACAGGTGTCTGAGGTCAGAGTCTGAAGGAAAGCTGGAAAGATGCAGAGCAGAGTTGGGACTCTGGTCTTCAGGAAACCAGATTTCAATCTGTTCTGACAATTTCTTTGCCCAAGTTTCAAAATGTTAGGCAGAATTCCCACTGGAAGCTGCCATGAGGGAAAGTGCATAAGCAAAATGGTTCTTTTTCAAAGAAAACTTACTGAGAATTCAAAAATTAGCTCTCTTCCATTTGCACAGGAAGATGAGAAATTTTGGCAGAAGAGTCATTTGGCTGGCAGGGTGCTTCTGGATGAAAAGAAACACAAGAACACACAAGACGTGTAAACTAGGCAACAAAGGAGGAATACAAAGAGAATTGCTTGAGCATTTGGAGCAAAATCAGAAAGACCAAAGCACAGCTGCAGATAAAAGTACTGAGGCACATAAGGGGTAACGGGAGAATATGCTAGAATCAGTGGGATGCTCAGGGAAAATGTGGGTCCATCAATGAGTGTAGGAGAAACAGATGGTTCAGAAAAGGCTGAATGACTCCATATCTTTTTTTGCCTCTGTCTTCACAATCAAAATTTTCAGTACCAGAAAAACTAGGGGTGAGGAGGGGAACGGGATTGAGGAGCAACAGGTTAGGAACTTCTTAGAGAAACTGAATGTATTCAAAACCTTGGACCATATTAGATTCACCTGAGGGCACTGAAAGGTTGGCTGAGGTGATGCAATTAGATAAGGTTGCCGAATTTAGTTCTGCTAATGATTTTCTGGCTTGTAAAGCTGTTGCCAGGAATGCTTGGATTGACACAGCCAAGGACAAGGCTGATAGTCCACACGAGAATAAATGGCCAATGACAAAATATTAGGCAAGCTGTGTAACTTAGGTGAGGGGTTTCCAGGGAAGACATAATTGCATATTGCAGAATGTAAGAAATAAGTGCATCCTGAAAAGCCATATATATTGCCATAAAAAATAAAAAAAGTTTTGTTTATTTGTGCCTAGCCTATTAAATTTAAAGGATGTGCTTCATGCTGGATATTCTCACGAGGCCAGCAGTTAAATGCTTTCTCAGTAACTATGGCTCCATGAATAAAGTGTTAGGAATTTCTATTTTGGCCTTTCTGTAGACCAGCAAAAACACTTGCTGTAGGGCAGTAGCTAAATGCTCATAAGAGATTATTTTTATTATTTTCTTTACAAGAAATAATTTTTTTTCCTGAAATCATCACTGAAACTTGGTTGATCAAGCTGTTCGGTCAGGACTTTATCCTAAAGTTATTTTTGAAAATTTATACTATAGTGCTAATGCAACCATCAACTTCAATGGTGCAGGACACATTTCTTGTTTGCTTTCTGGATTATTGGATCCTGCCTGACATACATCTTGTCAGGAGTGCTGAAATGCCTCCAACAGTGTATTCATAATTCTAACTGAATGACCTGCTATCAGCTGTTTGGCTTGACCATGTCCCCTATTACTCTTTCATAGATATTGATCTAACTTCGTGCTAATGGATGTTGATTGTGCAAACACCTGGGGATTCTCAGATTTGGACTAGAATAAGAGCATTTATGCATGAAAATAAGAGATCTGCTGTTCACTACTTATTGAATCAGTCAGAGAACATAAGAAACAAAAAAACCTGAGGTAGTTGACCAATTACATACTGTAGATAGAGTGAAATTGGATTTCCTTGATTGAAAAAGTACAATTACAATTAGAAATGTGATAAAAATATTTGCCATAAAGGCTGTATTTACTGACAATGATTGTTAGGTTCTCTTTGCTAGATTTTGGCTGGGGAGGCATATTAATATATTGTCCTCCAGGTAGCAGGCATGGTGCTATTTCCTTCTATCTCAATGATAAAGAATATATAAATTTTCTTTTAGGAATACAGAACATATCCGTTAATAATTTTACTGTAGATAACATTGATTGTCAAACTCCCAGAGCAAGCATCTCAATTTTTCCCATTTTTCTAAATTTTTTTTTGGAAGGGTGTCCATACTGGTCTTGGATATGTAGTGATTTCCCTGTTTTTTAGTGGAGGAAATGAAGGAAGAGACAACAGAATGGCAAAGCAGAGAGAAAGACTTCTGAAGGAAAATCTCAGTGTCTAAACATGAAAATCATCATTCAAGTGATAGGTGCCATTCTCCTTTCAGCCCTTTTGTCACTCTCTCTTTCCTTCACATTTCAAGGCATCCTTCACATTCCCATCTGTTTTTGTGTTCACTCCTTTGCTTCCAGCTATGTGCCTTCACGTGCTGCACACAGGGCACTGTACGAAGACCAGGCTGTATTCTAGTTTATGATAGGTACTTTAGGGCTTAGCAATCTTTTTTCCACCTCAACTTCCACAGGGCTCACCAATTAAATCAGAACATCCTAACAGACCCAAGAAAAGGTGTATCTAGTTACAAAAACACAGTTGGAGGAAACTGGGTTACAACCTAGCAGCTAGTGTTTCCCCTCTGGGCTTGGGATACAAATACAGATCGCCTCTCTTCTAATATGGTTCCATGACCATTAGGAAATCCCTATACAGCTCTCATGGGTGTGATGGTACTTCTGTTTTTGCAGCTGCTTGGTAACCCAAGTAGGGCACTGACCCACCTAGCTGGCAGGCCAAAATCTGTGTATTTAAAGTTTCCCCTTCTGCATCAAGTATAGCTCTACAGATCCATAGTCCAGTGAAGAAGAAAAGAGATATGGGAATGAGAACCTGGAGGTTTGGGAGAGGGCATTCAAGTTTAACTTTAACATGCAGCTATGACCTTAGCCCTTCTGCATCTAGTTTTTATCTGTTTGCTCCATTTTAGCTATATTATAAATCTTTGTCTACTAGCTGCACTCTGAAGCTAATGCAGTACAATTAAATATTTCTAATTAATCAGTATCTAAAAAATAACTAGAGCATTCAAAAAAGCCCAACATTCAAGTGACTGATCCTAAACAAATTAATTGAATATCTTGGTGAGCTCTTGACACCTGTGCAGCTCACAGGACTTTTCAACTATTTTGTGAAATACATCTAGGTCCTCCTTTCTCCTGGTTTTGCTCAGCAGCTTGGTAATACTCACTGGTGAATTTTTCAGCATCTTGGTAGCTGTTAGTTATAGTTTCTTTAATTAAATTTGTTGTAAGTACAATTAGTGGCTCACTAACTCTTGGCATAGCGTATACATTATATTTTAGAATATCTTTTTTTCTTGCCTTTCTAAAGGACTGAAGTCATGGCTTCTTAGTGATACAAAACACTTCCTGAGTTTTATCCATCATAAACAGGATATTAGTTAGGTAATCTGTAACTAGGGTCAGGTAATAGATTTATTAACTTGCAGATACCTGACCGAGAAAAACGACTGGGCTGTAGAAATATGATCAATCAGCTTGTTATTTTGAGGCACTAATGTTTTAACTTCAAGTATCAAGGACAAAATCAGTATGTTTAGTAGACTCTTTTTGGTGCCATTTTCTCCTTTTTAATTGCCATTGCTTCTTTTCTAAAGAAAGATGGTCTTGCTGTTTTAGACAAAGCATGAAATGAAGTCACAGCATCTCATTTGACTGGGAAGGAAATTAAATAGAAGGATCCACGTGATCATATGCATATCTACACAATTATGGTTTTATACACTCTTTATATATCTTAAGTTTTTAAAGCAAATGGGGTAAGACAGATTTTTGATTCTTTGAAGGTGAAAAGGAGATGTAATGTTGTGAGGGATATTGAAGAATCAAACAAATTACTGAAATTAGGAGGAATGAGTGGAAGAAAAATACTTGGCAAAAAGTGAGAAGAAACAGAGATGACAACTGAGAATTAAAGGAAAATCACTTCACGAATGCAGTCACTGCTTCTGAGTTCAAAATTCAACAGTAAAAGGAAAACATTGCACTAGTAGGAAAGAGATGTAAAGGAAAAGAGCTTGAAAAAGAGAACAAGGGAAGTTTGCTTTGTTTTCTCTCCTGGCTGGTGTTCCCTGGAATGTATTGTTATCTTCTGTATGATTCTTGAACTATTTGGCCAATTTGGTTTATTGTTTCCTCTTCCCTGCATAATGACTCCTAAGTGAGCAGAACCTGTCAAAATGGAGGTAATGAGCAGCTGTGAGGGATGACAAGTGCCATGGATCCTATGTTTACCACACCCAAGGAGCTCTGAAAGGGAAGCTGAACTCCTCTCAAGTAAGCAGTCCCTTGGCATTGCTATGCAGTCCTACATCAGAGATCTGAGCCCCAGCAAGGCTCAGTGTAACTGGCCAGGAGCTGGTCCCAGCCATGGGGTCACTCCTCCTGCTTCTCCCTCCCGTCAGCAGTGGCTGTGATGTGTGGGGTCCTGTGCTGGAGAGCTGCTGTCCCCAGTGTCACACCGGCTCAGTGACCACAGTTCTGGGTATTACAAAGATGCAGCACGAAACAGAGAAGCTGGGGGTGCTTTAAAGAACAGACACAGATGGGATGCTGCAGAGAACTGGCACATAGGCTACTGTAAAGAGTTAAATATGTGCAGGACTGCCTGGCAATGAGAGACACATTGAAACACTATGCTTCCTGTGAAAGAAAAATCACGTAAGCAATGTTTAATTTAAGTGCTGCTGAACTCAGCAAATAGGTGTTCTACATATCACTTTCCATGCTTCCAGATCTTTAATTCACTGATGGTTTCTGTACTCTCTTGACCTGCTGTAATAATCACTGCTTCACCTATCCAAGTGGCTGACTTGCTCCATGGAGGGAAAAGCCAAGTCTCAAAAGTCCCCAGATAGCTGCTCAATACAGGACTCTGAATTCAGCATTCAGAGATTTTTGGCTGCTGCAGCAATTTTGCTATTGTGCTTCTAATTGTTTCATTCCACAGGGGATATGCAATGTGTCAAAAGATGAAAATATTAATAGAGACTATCATGTATCATTCTCTACAAGTAGCTTCTTTTTGGAAAGGACAAAGTTATGAACTGATAAACTGAGGGTTAGGATTAAATCAGCCATTTCTATGGAGATAACTTCAGAAAAATATAGCTCTTCCTAGAGCTGATCAACTGCTGATCCTACTCTAACTTGTAATGAAAGGATTAGATGACAAGTGTCACCAGCATTATTTCTGATGCTAAGAGATTGCTAATAATGTGATAGAAGTCTGCTGTGAATATTGCATGAGGAAGGTTATCTATAGCATAAGTTGAGCAGGGAACTTGCTTTTTTGTACCCTGACAGCATAATTACAAATGCTTCTTGCTCCTTACACGTGTCAGCTCTCTGCTTCTGCTGTTAGTTTATGAAGTAGTGTACTGTGCTACACAAATCTGTCATGGTCCTTCTTGACCTAGAAAAGTCTGAGACTGGATGATCCAAAGTCATACAAAATCAATATTTTTTCTTCCCAAAGAATATTGCCAGACTTTGTGTGCTGCTTAAATAAATAGATAAAGTGCAGATTAACTTTTCCTAAATGAGCTGGCTAAAGAATTATTAGAAATAAAAGCACAGCAGTGGGTATCAGGACACTTATTATCTATTTCAGCCTCTACCATGAAAATTCTTGTTGCCTCAGTTTACCCAGGTCTGTTTGACAAAGGCCTCATAAGGGAGTTGCTTAGCTAGTGCAGTTGAGTGGTTGGGAAGGTTGTCATAGATCCTTGACAAAAGATAAAATACAACTCTAAAGTGTTATTATTGTGGTTTTGGTCACAGGTTTATGAATATTGTATAAAAAGTTTTATTAGTTCTATTTGGTAGAAATAAGAAATCAGCCACAGCTGGTGACTGATTTTACAGTGTGGTTTTATGAGTGTGCTTGTTTTAGTTGGGCTAGAGTTAATTTTATTCATAGTAGCTAGTGTGGGACTAAGTTTGGGATTTCTACTGAGAACATTATTGATAATAGAATGCTGTTCTAGCCATTGCTGAGCAGTGCTTGCACAGTGTCAAGGCCTTTTCTGCTTTTCCCTCCAGCCCATCCATCAGTGGGGAGACTGAGCATACACAAGAAGCTGGGAGGGGACACAGCTGGGACAGCTGACCCAAGGGACATTCCATACCCTGTGGCATCATGCTCAGCACATACAGCTGAGAGGAAGAAGAAAGAAGGGGAGATGTTTGGAGTGATGACATTTGTCTTCCCAAGTCACCACTATCTGAGGTAATTTCTCCTGATTTCCTGGAGAGGGCTGAACACCTGCCTGTCCGTGGGAAGGGGTGAATGAACTCCTTGTTTTGCTTTGCTTGCGTGAGCTGGTAAACTGCCTTTATCTCAACCCACGAATTTTGCCACTTTTAATCTTCTGATCCTCTCCCCCATCCCACTGAAGGTGACTGAGTGAGTGGCTATGTGGTACTTTGTTGCAGGCTGGGGTTAAACCATGAAAGCAAGAAGTCTTGCTAGCTTGCCGTTTTGTTTAAAAAATACATTTGGAGTTTTTTCCCCTACTTTTATCATTTATTTAATTTGATCCATTCTAGTCTCTGCACTTGAATTTCCTGCATGATTAATTCTATAATATTAAAAATGTGATGAAATGCAAACTTCATAAAATTGACGGATAATTATGTTTCTTATGTTAGTCAGCGAAACGAATGATGAAAAAAACACTATGGCCTGATCAAAACCATTAAATAATTTAAAATGAGGTCTTCAGAATCAGGTTAGAAGAATTATATTGAAAATAATGGTTATCTTGCTTTATAAGCTTTCTGATGTGTCCTATCTTTTGCAGGGCTTTTTTCTTGAAGAATGTTAAGCACATATTTGTAGTTAATTTGCTGATACTATGTGCATGAGCTATTACTTTTCCTTAACTTCAAATTGTGCACATTCTTTTCATTCCTAAAAGGATAAAGGCTGGGATTTTCCAAAGGAGCTTAGAAAATTTAGGTCTAAATTTTAAAAGGTGCCTGAAGATTCAGATAGATGCAAAAAGGGATTTTTCAGAAGCATTCAGCTTTGTATTAGAAGAAATAGAAGTGGGTGTTGAAATTCTTGAAAATCATACCGGGTTTGTATCAGTAGCCTTTAATTCCTACAGGTATTAGAATTGCCTTCTTTGGCTATGTCTATTTTAGTAAGTAGTGCAACATAGTAGGAGCAGATTTGTCGAGTAAAATGATGCTGGGAAGCTGACATTCACATTATTTAGTTTTGGGGTGTTTGTCTTCAGAAGAGCACTAGTCCTGTCCCATAGACTAAATTCAAATTAGCAGATGGAGCACATGAATGTCACAGAATCCCAGAAGAATTGTTTGGAAAGAATGCCTGGAAGTCCTCTAGTCCAACGTACAGCTCAGTGAATTTACTGACTACTGAGTGCTGCACTCCTCTCCCAGTGAAGAGTACTTTAGAAGCCCAGCCTGGACCTCCCAAGCTGCATCTTCTGTTATTTTTGGCTGCATCTTCTGTTATTGTTCTTATGCTTGTATAACATCTCTACCAAGATAACTTTGTCTCTCTGTTTTGTTTCCTGTCCAAGTGAGCATTAGTACAGAAGCACATGAAGCAGGATTGTACATTTGCAGCCTTTTCCTATGCAGACTTTCTCCATATATGCTGCTTTCTAGCTTACCTCTGGATGTGGACCCCTAGTTCAAAACCCTCCTTGGTAGGTCACCACGTCTGTGTCGTAGCGCACTACGACGAAAGAAAACAAAGCCTTACTGGTGACTCAGGTATGCATCCAGTTTTTCTTCTGTCACATATATCTGTTCATGCCTGAGTCTTTCCTCTTGTCCAGAAGAATAGAAGAGAACCCCATTTTGAGTTCTGTCTGTGTTTTCTTTGCACCATTAGCCCTAGCACATGGTGCAGTAGTCTACCCTTGATAAGCCTCCAGGATTTCCCATTCATCAGGGATGTCCTGTATTGTCTGTGAGGTCCTGACATTTTGGTTGCCCCTGAAGTAATACAGCTTAAGCCTGTCAGAAATCTTATTGACTGAAAGTTCTGGTTGGAAATTATTAATTTAATAAACAAATGAACAAACTCAGAATGGATATTCTACATGAATGTTACTGAACTGCGATATCTTTTTGGGCACAGTTTTGCTTTGAACATCCTGTAGTCAGGAGTAGACAATTCATGGATATGTCTAAACTGCCTGCACAATTCTGGTCCCTTGATTGTCCATCAAAATCATGTTCTGGTTTTATTCTCTGGCATCTTTCAAAAGCATTCCCTGTTCAGTCAATCTACATTGACCCCGTGGGGTCTCTTACAGTCTTCTGTAGGAGCACAATGGAAGCTCCAGTGAGTTTCCAGCCTCACTCCTCATATTTACTATTGGTAGAGAGCTGTAAAGAAAAGTAAAAATACATTTCTTACTTGTAATTTGGAGACTTGGGCATTATTTCCAAAACAGTGTTTATTTACTGCAACAGTAGACCAGATACATAACTTCTCTCTACACCTATATCTTCCATATAGTGAAAATAAAAACAATGTATAATTCATGACTGTCCATATAGGGATGCTATAGCAGTTACATACTGCTGTAGATACCTTAAATGTCAGTTTTGTCATGCAAAGTGTAGCAAGTCAATTAGAATTGCCTTAAGCCTCTACTTTATTATTATGGTTATCAGATACTGGGTGCACAATCTGGTTATGGTGAAGTAAGATCTAATTTTCCAGGATGTCAGCTTACTGCTTGGGTACATTACCTTATACTACTGTGAAGTAAAATTTGTCCTTTCCATGGATTAGTTGCCTTTTTCAAGTTCCTCTCTGAGTTTGGCCCACAAAATCTTGTTTGAATGTTCATTGCCTCAAGGAAATATATCAGGGTTGGAAAAAGTGCTTTCCTCTTGCGGAAGCTTTGCTGTTTTTTCCCCCATCAAGCTTTACTTTTGTTTTTATATGGTTTTGTCCTTAATTAGGCTCTTAATTACTTTCTCTGAAACCACAGTAAGTCTCATTGCTTTGTAATTCCCCTGATCTCCTGCGACTTCTTATTTTAAATATAGATGGTGTTTTATATGAACAGATTGTTATCCTCAAAAATAATTGCTGTTGTAAAGCCTGTATTTTGCATCCTTTTCTATATCAACACTGCTTCAAACTTTATTTCATTCAAAGTTTTCAAGCCAGTTAAGTCCTGTAGCCTGGAAAATGTCAAATATATCGACTGTTTTTCTGGTTTTGTGCTGTATCCTCTGTAGTTCTGTGCTCACTGAAAAAAGAAAAAAAAAAGATGATACTTCTTCCACTAGCACTGGTCACCACTGGTATAAAGGAAACAATAATTTCTTCCACAAAGATAGTGGGGAGAAATAGGCAAGTGGGTCAGCAGCATCAGCCAAACAACCTGGGGAAGGCAGAACCTCTGGTATGCCTTTTCACAGGATGGAAGGAGGTGTACAAGGCTGTCTAATGCTTTAAGGGTATCTGGTCAAGGACATTTCCAATGCCAAGGGATAATTGGAAAAGGAGGAAGCCATAAACAAGAATATAGAATGACACAAAGCTAACAACAAATAAGGGAGGCAGTGATGGGAACCAAAGCTGATCAATCACACTAATTGATGGGGACCTGTGAGAGAGTCAGAATGCTTATGCAGGGAGGTAGTCTAGAGATCTGATCAGGAACCTTGTCTGTTGGGAATCCAAGGGAAAAGGAGGAAGCAAGAAACCAAACCAAGACACAGACCTGATAAAGCAAACATGGAGACAGTGACAAAACATAAACCTCACCACTCACACTCCTTGTGGGCTATCAAGATGCCACTTGCAGGAAGATCAGACCTTTGCAGCAGATAAAATTGTAAACCAGGGGGACTCTGGATCAGGAGGTTGCCAAGAATTAATAGATAAGTACAAACCTGTGGGGAACTTGCAGGGGAAAGAAACTGGTCACTTGTAAAATGGTACGGGTCAGCACACTCTCTGACCAAACCCAGTGCCTGATCTCTGTGGCACGTCCTATCTTCTTATGTCTTATTAAACCTTTTCTTAACTCTCTGTCTGTGTGTGTTGCAAGGACTAAGAGCCAGTCACTGCTGAGACCTCTGTGTGTATCAGTGGGTTCTGTGCTGGCTGCTGGAGTCAGGCCAGGGGTGAAGGTGCCTGTGCTGGCAGCTACTGGAGCCAGCAGGGTCTCTGTGCCATCCTCTGGAATGAGTGTGGGTCTTTGCCTTCCAGCCACTTGGACAGGAGCACGGTGTGCTCCCAGCTCCTGGGCAGCAGGGAGCAGTGGTGTGAGAGTGCAAAGTGAGGGACTCAGCACTGCTGGCCGAAGTGGGGGTCACAGGCTCTATGCCAGCTGTCAGCTGCTGCTCCATCCTCTCCAACCAGGTGTGTGGGAGGGGTGTGGGTTTTGTTAGCAAACCTCAAGGTGGTCCAGACAGTGAGGAGGGGGCCTTGAGTCTGGGCTGGGGCATTAGGTAGGCAGAAGGTCTGTGCTGGCACATCCAGGGAGACCTGAAAATGTGAAGTGAATGAGGGATGAATGTGTGAGCCTGTGTGTTTGCTAGTGAGCTGCATCAAGCTGCAGTAGCAGGCAAGCAGGGGAGCTGGCTGGACAGAGTGCTGTGCAGGTACCCAAGGGAATGGAGAATATGTGTGTGCTTGGGAATCTAGGGAGTGTCTGCCTCCTCTAGTGACCTCCTGTCTCTACCAGCAGAAGAGAAGGAGGGCAGTGTTTTATTTTGTGTCTAGGTGCTGTTGTGTGGAAGGCAGCACCTTGTCTGTGGCAGCTCGTGTGGCCAGCTGTGCCAGTGTCCTCTGTGTCCATGGGTGTGTCTCTGGGACACGTGTGCAGTTTTGCTACCAGTAGGAGCTGCACTCAGGAAATCAGCAACCACATCCCTCAGGCTGGGCAGAGACCAGGTGTCCCCAGGCACTGGGCTGGGCTCCAGCAGTTGGGCAAGAGGGTCCTGGGCTGGAGCTGCTGGGAAAAGTGGCAGCAAATCTAACATAATTTAGTAGAACCATATTTTCAGACACTGCATCATCCCTTATAATTCCATTTTAAAGCATTGTTGGGTAATTACAGATAGTAGCATGACCTCCCATAGGAATACACATTCAGGGCTTCTGCCTCTCCTTTCATTAGGTTGTGATATACCTGTTGGTCCACATTGGGCAGGAGCCCAATAAACTACAATTCCTATTGATCAGAAGATGTGTAATAACAGCCTGTCTCTACTGCCTGCTCCTTTCTGCACTCCCAAGTGCCCGAGCCACTGCTGGGCTTTGTCCTTCCAAGTGGGAGCACAGGGTAGAGGCCTTGGCAGGCACAGGGTGTAGCACTGGTTTGGTGCAATGTGATAAAAAATGTGGGGAAGAAGATACAGGAACCTGGGCTGAGGAGGTGAGAAGGGAGGAATACATTGCCTTATGATGTCGAGTGTGTGACTGGAGGATGTAAAGGATAATGCATCTAGGTGGCAGTTTGCAGTGAGAGGAGCAGGGAACTGGGGGCAGCCAGCTGAATATGGAAGCTTCTCTCAGGATCAGAGGCTGACTACTGCCTAAAATAGCTCCAAATAAAAGCTGTGTCAAAAGCTGTGTTATATGTTTCTAAGATACTTATTAGGTGCTTTTCAGATCTTACCCTTAAGAAAAAATAGTTTTCAGCACATAACTGCAAATGTTCAGTGTACATGTTTTCCAGGTTGAATGTCAAAATGTGAGGTTTGGAAATTCAAAAGTACAGTAAATGGTCCTGTCTCTCCTCCTGATGGCTGGAAACTGATCTGTTACTGGGACTATGAAAAAATGCATGATCATGGAAGTGTGTAGGGAGGTTCTCTGCCTGTGTAAATTATTCACTGATTTCAATGATGTTTTGGCAGCTGATGACTGTTGATGATCCAGAGATATCTCATTTATGTGTTGGTATAATCTAATGGGCCATGTCTGTCATCTGAGTGAAGGTAGGTTTATAGCTCTCTGGTTTACATAGTCTGACTTTTGCTCTGCATTTCCCTTTTGAGTGATCACTTATATAATGTGTGAACTTGTTATAGTTGGTTTCTATAAGAAGAAAAGAAGAAAATGTGTTTGAAGAACTTATGGATCATTCTAGCTATCAATATGATACAAAATTAATAATTCCTAGCCATGTCTTCAGTGATGCATTGGAAATTACTATGTAATGCCATCTGGTTCAGAAAACTTTACAAAAAAAATAATTTGAATGAAGTTGAGGATCGAAGAAAATGCCAGTAGCTCTCCTGATTTATTTCAGTTTGCTGTAATTTTATACAATAACATGTCTGATATTTTTATAAATATCTGTAGTGCAAAAAAAATTCCCATATATTTCCTGGTAACTGAACTAAGGCTAGAAATTTTTTCTGAATCCCATTTCAGAGTAGGGCACTGATTTTATTTCAGATATTTTTTTAAGATTGCTTTTGTGAATTATTTGTCCATAAAGGAGAAGTATAGAACAATACATCTTCTCCTATTTATGGATTCTACAGATGTGACGCTGTACATGGACTTTATTCAAATATTCCTATTGTAGCAGGAAAAAGTAATCCTAACCACTAGATATACGTAAGAAATTGCCTTGGCAGTCATAGCTGACTTTTTAGTGTTTATTGTTTTTTTATCAGATGAGCACTTTATTCCAGGTTTTAAATCCCCTAGATGGCACTACAGAATGCAGTATTTAAATGTTTCATACAATGCTATTAAATAGATGATGTTAAATAATTTTTCTCTCGAAAAATAAACATCTATGAGTTGTTTAACAAAATGAAATAAAAGGCAAAGCTTTTGTTTAATACATTCATGGTATTTTGGCATGTCCTGATGTACAAGAAGTGGAACAGTATGCTAGACATGTGCCAGATCACATATAACCCTTTCTGCTCATGTGGTCCAGATGGTGGCTGTCAGTTTCAAATCCAGACTTGGGCCTCCAGGTCTGAATTGGAAAATAAGTGTGTTCAATCTAAAGGGATTAAAAATCAGGAAAGAAAACAAGAGTTGTTGTTTTGTGTTAGAAACATACTTGGCAATTGAACATACTAAAATTGTCTGTTGCAAAGAGTTGTTGTCTGAGACCATGCAAGAGATTTTAATGTTTTCATTGGTATTTAAATTTCATGCTTTAGTGGCAGGTACCTTGCATGCTGGACCTCATGGGAATCTTGATAGTTTGTATTACCCCTGAGCATTTCTTTCGCAGTTGGTATGCCATTGTCTGCAGATCACTGCAGTAAATACTTTACTGTACTGCTGAAAAGAGAAAAACATTGCCATCTGCAACTACAGCTTGCAAATTACAGCTTGCAATCGTCTGCTATTAAATAAAGACACTTTAACAATATTTTGGGTTTTAAATTAGCAATTTACATCACAAGATGCTGAAAATACTAGTCTTTTAATACAGCAATTTTTGTTTCCTTTTAACCAGGCTTCAACATGTATTGAATAAAAAAAAAAAGAAAGAAAGAAATACAAACCAGTGTTTACTTAAACAATAGCCACTGACAGCAAGACACACACAGATGGAAATCTGGTCGCTTGTATCTCAGTGGGAGGTTTCATTTGAGGACCTTGATGGGGATGTGATTGGACTGGAACACTCTAATTTACATCATGGACAATCTATCCTGATGCCTTTTTCATGATGCTGCTGTGCCAAACTAGGTCTCCTGTGAGAAACTAGTCACATGCAGGGAGAAGAAAGGAACGACTTTAGTCTGAATGAGAGGAAAAAGCAGAGTTTCCAGTACTGCAAATACAGGCTATCTTGCAATAGTCTGCTATTTTATGGACACAAGTAATGGCAGAACCATGCCTTTGCACTTTTTTTTTTTTTTTTAAGAATGGTAAAGAGGACAGTAGAGGAGCTATAGGGCATATTTGATGTGTGGTGCATATTGCCCTATAGGTTAAGGAAGGAACAGAATTGCATAATGTCCTGCCAGGAAATGGCCCAAAATGTCCTTTTTTAGTGTCACTTCATTTACAGTGATAGGATGAAAGACTGGAGAGAAGTTGTCCATTATAATGAGTGCAGAGCTCATTCTTTCATCCAGGGAATCTTAATGTCAGCAAAATGTATGGAGAGATTCCTAACAGAAAAAGCCCTAGATGTAATGGAAAATGCCAGCAAAGAATTCTATGAGGTAAGCAGAGTTTTCTGTTAAATTCTACCAGATGGTCCACAAAGGCCTATAAAAGTGCTTTCCAGTTATAAATCTTACAAAATTTTTCCTCCCAGGACTAATCTTGTAATTGCTAATCAGCGAAAGCTACAAGTGCTTGCTTTATCTTTGAGTACACACAAAGATGTTTTACTTCTAGTCTGCCTGGGCTTTTGGGGAAAGCAAATTCTTTATTATTGATGAGAAGGTAAATCTACTGGGGCAGGTGGGGAATAGCATAAATTTCCTTGTGAAGTCCAGCCAGAGCCTGCTTGGGCATTTGGTAACACACTGATTCTTGTAGGGGATCCTTTTCCTCCACATACTTTTGTGATGCTCCTAAGCTGCATATTCATTTTCTCAGCCAGCTTTCACAATATCAGTCTGTACAGTCTTTTGGCCAGGAGCTAGGAATCCTTGTTCCTCCTCCATAAGGATCCACAACTTTTTTCTGATGGCTGAGCAAGTCCTTAGGTTATGTTGGGACTGATCTGTGGGTGTGTACTGCAGCACTTGGCAACGTCCTGATCTCTCAGTTCCCCTGATTTGCAGGCAGTGGGCAGTGACAGAAGTACCCAGGGTACCCAAATATGTGGGAGTTTGAGAGTGGAGGGCTTGTGGTGCATAGCCACATATCCCAGTTGGGTAGATGTGCCTCCTCTATTTAGTCTTTTTTGTTTCTTTTTCTCTATATATCTTAATTATCTCATCTTAGCTATCTTAGGATCCTGGAATCCACTTTAAGACTGTTCTAGCCAGCACCATATAATTTGAGTCCCCTGTAATACTCTCTACATGAAGTCAGCAGCAGCAGAGATATCTCTAGTAGAAACTTAGTAGCTGCCACTTACAGACTTACTGTAGTCCCTGATACCTGTCACTTATTCTGCAAACTCTTAGGATCAGGTTTATATCTCACCATTTGCCTCTATAAAGCTTAGCATAATCTCAACTGCTCTGTGTAGAGACAGTTGTGATACAAACACTTTTCCAAATGCATCTTTTGTTATTGGGAATGTAAATTATTATCATTATTTAGGTCATTTTTTCTTAATCCTTTTTATTTTTTCTCTGATAAAAAGAACAGTTTCACAACAGTAGAGTATACAAATTTTCACAGTAAGAAGAAAAGGAGGAAAAATTCTTTTAATAAAAATTTAATCTCACTGAAATGTAGGCAGTTATACTCAAAGCACATAGCAGCCTCAGAATATTGTTATTTGTCAAAAGTTTTGTGAAGTGCAATTCCTTCATTGTACATCATTCTCTCAGTGCCTGCTGAGTAGCTAAGACATTTCAGTCATGATTCTAGCAAAATAATGGCAAGACCTGCTTAGATTCTAACAGTGATTTGCCAGCAAAAAGTGCTAGGGCAATTACTAACTTGCTTTTTAGACTGTTTAGTCTGATTAGTCATCTCTCTGATACTTGTTATCACTCCACATTATTATTCCACTTAAGAACTGATGCCATTCATTCTGTTTAAATGTCAGATTGGTCTGCATTTAGTCTTGTGAGTCCTGTTCTATTATTTCTGTACCTAACTCAACTGCTGCTTCAGCTCTGGTTTTCTTCTTCAGAAACCAAATCCTTCTTGGCCTTTGATTAGGTGTTATTTATAGTGCCTTTGGGTGGTAAAGATTGGTGGATAATGGATGGATTTTGATTTCTCTGCTGATTATGAACTTCTATTTCATTTTAAAAGGTTTAAAAGGCTTTGTTTATTTTATGATTGACCATACATCCCGTCACTAAAGTATAACTGAACTCACTCTAATTTCTTATAACAAAATTGAGAGATGCCATTAATTTACTACTAATATTTGAAACAAAAATATAGGTATTTATACCTTTGTTAATGAATGTTCAATCTTTTCTGAACCACTGTTTCTCTATGAGAAATATGCATATGTTGCTTAAACTGTGGAATAGGTATAATTTTTATATGTGCTTGTTAGGAGGCTATGTTTAATGCTGAAGACTTCATATAGTTCTCAGTGTGAATTAAATATATTCTGTTCTTTTTCAAGAAGAAAAGGCCATTTTCCCTGTTTTATTAGTAATATAATAATTATCTGTGGACTGTTAAAAAAAGAAGGGAATAAAATGTGAATGTTTACATTTGCACACATATAATTCTTATTACACAGCTTTTGACATGAATCCCTTGAGCTGGATGAAGGCCAGTTTATTTCCTAACCTATCATAGAACAGCTGGAGGCCATGTGTAACTGCAGACTTGCCAAATCCAACAATTCTGGCTCATGGGAATTTGGATCAGAGAGACTGTGGCAGTCCAAGACTGCTTCATAGAGAAGCATAATTTAGGCATGGTTCCTGTAATCCTGTCAAAGACAGGCTGCAGATAGCCTGAAAAAAAATAAGGAGAATTTTCAAGAGATTAAGAAGTTCAATATAAAGACAGGCATGCTGTATTTTGGAAAATGATAGATTTTTAATTTGAGTTTTTTGATGGAGCAAAGATTTTCCTGATGCTAAACATAAAACTAGTAGGCATAAAACTGGGTGTTCTCATCCCTGGTGACTCAGAACCTGAGCAAGAAATTATTCTTCTTTTAAAATTCTCATGTTTATCAGTTTGAATCTGTCTGGACAAGCAGTAATAAGATGAAGTGTGTGCAGTCTGTTCCATGCAAACTTTCAGAATATGACCTTTATAAATGTATGATACAGTTTAGAAGGTAGTAGAAAAGGTAATTTTTTGAAAGACATGGTTTTGGGAGTTCAGATTCTTGGCAAACTTCAGTGCATTGGTACCACTGTTATAGATACTTCAGAAATAATAATAATACATCTAGATTACACAGACACTGGCCCAAAGGCCTGGTGTTATTGCCAAATTCTAAAGTGAGAATAGGGCTGTACAGATTCCCCATGCAGCTTGTGTTTAATTTTACAGGAGACATTGTTTTAATTTTTCTAATGTTTCCCAATATAGAAATTATATTCTAATCAGTGCAAGAGTCCAAGAAATTTTGTGTACATGCCAGCAAAAGAATCTTCTAAATATGACATAATTTTTTACTTGGTAGTATAAATACCTACTGGAGCTTGATTGGAAGATATTGTAGAGAGGTGTATGCTAAATTTTTACTATAGTATTGAAGAAAAGAAACGGGCAGTAGTTCCAACAACCTGCCCTTGCTTGGAGGTTATCTTCTCATGGAAATTTCTGGTTTTAACTGTCTTCTTCATTGGAGTCAGGCAGTCAGCTCCCTGGATAGTATTCATAGGCCTGCAGCAGACACCCAGGCTCCTATTTTTTCCATGATGCTACATACTGAGAGCTAAAATTCATCTAAGGGCAGGAACATTTGTGAATTTGGAGCACTCTCCAGGGCCGTGGTGGCCACATCTGCAAGGCTGGCAAGGCGGCTGCAGCTCCAGAGGCTCCAACTGCTTCTTAGCACAGTTGCCCAACGTGCCAAGAGCTTGTTTTTTAGCCCCTTTGAAACAGTGCTGCTCTCTTCTTGATATACTGGCTTATGTGATGGAGTAGATGAACACCTGGGGAGTGTGTCCAGGTCCATGGATCACTTCCCTGTTGGAAGACAAACTCTGTACTTCCCGATTTTTGCTGCAAATTACCTGGTGCTTAGGAACTTTTCCTGCTGAACCCAGGCTACTGTGTGAAAATAAATTGGTATATCTGTGCTAGGAAGCACTGGGGGAGAAGAGCTTGAATCTGCTGCCTAGAACTGAGAAAATCTATCTGGGATGAGGTAGACTTGAGATACTGCCCCTGACTGCAGATATGTTTATTCCTTTCAAACTAAATGAAAACCAGAGGCAATATTACTGTCATCATCACAGTTTAAGTGTGTTCCTACCTCTCCCTTCCATACACTTGCAAAATGACCTCAGAAGGGAAGAATGACCTTAGACCTGAGCTGTCAGCCTTGCCCTGTGGAGGATGTATTTTTTTGCCCCATGTCTGTGAGGCTGTCTGAAGCTTCCTTCCACCACGAGATCTTCCTGCTGCTTGTGCCCACCTCTGAGTTACCCATCTCAGCCTCTGTGGCCCCAGAGTCAGCAGTCACCCCTTGGGTCTGATACTGAGCTCCTCCATGCAACTGCTTGCAGAGGCACTTTTCCTGCTGCTCTGCTTTGAGCACCTTCAATGTAATGTGGGATACATGAGATCTGGATATTCAGCACCTGTTTAGTGACTTCAATTATGCTTCTCCTTAACAGTATCCTGGAGATAACCTTTGTTAGCCCAGGAAAGGAAGAAAAATGTACAAATACCTCATGTACAGCTATTTTATGCTGGTATGCAGCTTGCATCTAAGTGCTGTGGGGTGCTAGCCAAAGATCAACTACTTCAGATACCAAAAGCAACAAAACTGTGATGACATAACATTCAACACAGGATACTTACACTGGTTGCGGAGCTCTTTTAGATCAGACTCTAAGTGCTTCTTCAGATTATCACAGAGTGCCATATAGATCCACTTTTAATGGGAAGTTTAAAAAAAAATATCCACTTCTGCACATTTCATGTTTGGCAATTAGCTTTTCTTTGCTATTACCTGAACTGCTGCTAAGGCAGATGGCACTGTCTAGTTCCTGTCATCAACTGATGAACTTCAGCTGTCTCTAAAATGTGCTATTTAAAGAGAACTTCTGCAGGAAAAGAAAATATGACCCTGTTGTGCAAGTGATAAAAATCAGTGTATTGGCTAATTGTCAGACAGAGTAGTGATCATACAGTGATGATGGGCACCTGTGCATAATGGAGGTTAGTTACTGAATATAACCATTTCTCTTCCTAGAGACAGCAAAATAAATATGCTGGCATGTGCTTTTGTTGAGAACTCAGATGGCCTTGTCTACTATCAAGCCTTAATTTAATGGGATTTCTTTCCTTGTTCAGAATTAATCCTGTGCTGATTTTGTGAATAGATTCTTCTTTTTTCCCCCAGAAGATGTTTTATTTAATCTTAATTTCAAATCACCAGACAATATAAAACAATTGCCCAGCTACACCTTTGGGACTGACAGGGTCCAAAGACAGAAAGTAAAGTCATGAATTACCTCCTCCTCTCATTCTAGTGCTAGAATTGATAACTCTAATGCAGAGGAAACAGACTTCTTGAAGATGAACTTTGTGGCTTTTCTGTCAGAAATAGAGTGAGAGGTGATTTAAAAAGTACGGAACAAGTGTGGAGCCTTGAGACTACCAATCTCCAGATTATTACTTGATTTGTTTGCTTCAGTGAACAATCCTAATCCTGTGTGTTGAGTTTTACTTCATAACAATATCTTATTACCTAATAATAACCTTACATTTTCAGACAATTGTTCTGCCTACACATCAGTATGCTGAATAAGAGAGAAATACTCCAAGGCTGTCACTGTCAATGCTCAATAAGAGATAAGATCCCTCAGAATACTTCGTATCATGCAAAGAAATAATTTTTAAGGCTGTGTAATGAAAGTCTGGATACTTGCACACCATCTACTGCATTCTTTAGAGTCAGAAATAATTTGCAGACATTTCTCATCATTATGTTTGCAGTAGTTACAGACAGAGGTCTCAGTCCTAATGTACTAGGCATTACAAGAAAAGTAGTGAATAAAGACTTTTTTTTTTCTGAAGGACTTTTACTCCTGAGCTAGAAAACACTTCCTAAGAGGCAGGAAAATGTTGAGTGTCTTCACAGTAAGTAGTTCATGTAACAGAAGTTTTTTCCTCCCGCTGCTTAAGGACTGCAAGAGTGGAGTCAAAGTCCTTCTCTATAAACTTAAAGAATCTCAAAAAACTATTATTTTGTTTGAACATGTAATAATCTACATCTGTCTTACAAAATACAAGAGGGAAGTAGTTTTGATCAACATGTTTAGCTGCTAAACATTAAGTTAGTACCATTTATCAAAGCTCCATGATTTATTATTATATTTAGTATTATTTCCCTTGAACAGCACAGCTCAGCCATCATTATAAAGTTTGTGTGAAAAACAAGTATATGATGTGGGACTGAATTGACTTTTTACCTAAAAAATGTTTTATCACCTCTCTATCATTTTATATTTCCATAGTGGCTTACCTTTGTGTGGGATGAGACCTAGCTGCCCCTGAAGAGGTCTTGAATGCAATGTGATCTGCATTCTGCTTGACTGCCAGCCACAGATCTGAAATATAGACTTGAGAGCAAGCAGAGTGCCTAGCAGCATACAGACTTACCTGGCACACTTCCATGATTTGGAAGGCATCAGCACGCTGTGCTTACAGGTTTGCTTTCCATTTAGGCCAAGTGTCTGGTTTGGAAGATAATTCTTAGGCAATTTCTGCCCCAAAGAGCAATTTAGATCAGAGGCAGCAGATGATTTCAGTCATTCAGGAGAATAAAACTTTAAATTTTTTAAAACTTAAATAGTAAAACTGAACACAAGAGGGAAATTCTGTTCTTATTTCATCTAAAGGCTTTGAAGAAATATAGTTTTAATATTAGGAGATTAACTTCCTCTTCTAGAAGAATAGATGACTTCAGGTGTGGAAACTAAGCTCAAGTAATGGCAGGTGAATAATCCAGAGGCTGCTGTGGGGCACAGTTGCTTGTCAGACTGGCAGACTCATTGTGGCTGGGAGATAAAGATATTTGGGAAGAGATTCCTAGAGCTGTGTCCATTAGATTTCAAAATTCTCAAGTAAAGTTCACCTCAATCAATACTATCTATTTAGATTCTAACTTGCCTTTCAAAAATTCTTTAGGATTGATGTTGCAAGAAATAAAATTAATTGCTTCACGAGTCCTTCTTGCCTGGCCTTCAGACCCCAAACCTCCAAACTGGCTAAATTATCTCATTTTCCATCAGCAGAGACAGAGGAACCTTGTTTCTGGGCCTGCAGGCAGTTCCTGTCAGAAATAAAGGGATATTGGGTAATTACAATTCCAGAATTAACCACAACAGTGCCTTAAACCAGAATGTGGAAAATTTTGACCTGTCAATTTTCTTCTTGTGCTATGACAAATATTTTGGATAATTTATTTTATCTTGACTAGGACACAGGTGCTTTGCATGGATTACACAGGGCCAGGAATTGGACTGGATGATCCTGATGGGTCCCTTCCAACTCAGTATGTTCTGTGACTCTGTGATTATAAGGCAGTACTGAGAAGGACTGTACAGTTAGTTGGACAATAAATTATGACCTTGGTTAGAATTGCTATTTACTATAGTCCATTCAGTAGAATAGAAAAAATATGTTAAATTTCTTTGCAGGGAGGTACTAAGTTTAGAGAAGTGTTTGCTAAAGCAGCTTTTCAAAGCTAATGAGAAATACCTATGTAAGGGGGATTTTAATAAGCATTCTCTTGCTGAGTTCTACATTTTTGATTAATTTAAAATAATTTATCCAGGTTTAGTGTATCAAAAGACACCTACATTCCAACTCTGCTGTTGGATTTTTGCATGGAGTCATGTTTTTTATTTAGATACGTGTATTTAAATCTCAAGGTCATAACACTTCTATTTAAGGCTCCTTTTACATTATCTATACTGTTCTTTTCTACATCATAAAGGGTTTTAGTTTGATTCCATCAAATCTGAAAACTGTAACCAACTAGAGAAAAGTCTCTAATAATTATCTAAGCCCTAATTAAAAGCTATATTAGCTAGCTTAAAATAAGATAAATATTTCAGACAATAATGATATATAAAAATGTTTTAGCTTTCTTATGTCAAGCTTTGATAGACTGTAATAGACTGTAAAATCAAGATTTTTTTCTAAACAGCTGATAAGGCATAATCTACTTTTTATAAGAAGCAAATCTGTACAGTCATAAGTACCTAAAAGCCTGAAAAGTTTGGATAAGTTAGCAAACTTTGGAGGCTTTACACAATATATCTTGTACCATTCAGTTATAATTAGAGAGACCACTTTACTTTTATCAGTACAATGTTTTGTTGACAGAATGTAAAGGATGTAAAGGATGTAAAGGACTTCTAACCTTTTGAAATCGGCTGCATTGCAAACAGAATAATCTTCTGGATAAAACCACCATTTAAGCTCCTGTTATGTGGCTATTTCACTCCCTTGGAGAAGATAGCAGGGTAGGTTGAATTATCTGGTAGACAACTGTCTGAATGACAGCTACTGTGCTGGTACTCACTAAAGAATCCTGGAAGGCTGATGGACACTTTACGGTGAGTGAGGACATTTGTCAAGGTATAACTTTAAAAAATGTTATGCAATTAAAAAAAATCCCTACCAGCAGTATGAAGAAAACATTGCTTAATTCTATATTCCTTGAGCTAAATGCCTGTTCTGGAATCATCCTATTTCCTTGGTAATAGCTAATCATAGAGTAGCAACTAAATTGCATGTGTCCCTTTACTTAACTTTGTAGAACACATAGGCAATTACGGAAACTAGGAAAGGTTATACTGGCCATCAGTCATTCTAGTTTTATACTTTATTCACCCTGTGGTGCTTTATAATTGTTTCTTAAATGACCTTATTATGTTTGTGCAACATGGAAAATAGCTTACTTCACCTGCTTAAAAATTATTCAGATTCCATGCGTTTCTATTAAGTAATTTTTATATGCAGACAGCTTAAATTACTTTTTATAAACTGTAGGTCTGTGGGTTGCCTACACTAATTGGGAAGCCAAATTACCTAACCAATTGGTTTTTCTGGCAGTGATGCCATAGCATTTATTTATACCTGTGCCCTGACTTTGCCTCTGGTGGGCCTGCACACACTGTAGTGCCTGAGGCATTTTGATGTGCCTTGGAGCCTCAGCTTAAAAAAAGCAGTGCAGACCATGTGCATATGGCTTCAGTTTCTGCCTGCATATTCCTTAGCACAGACCTTCAGTCTTGCTCTTGCTTGCTCAGGATAAAACTTATTTCATGTCCATATCTGATAGGGTAAACTGAATTCTGCTTAGTTAAAAAATCCTATGGTGGCAATGGGACTTTTTTGACTCTAAAATATATAACCTGTATTTCAATACTTTAGCTGATTAGATGGCATCCAGTAACATCAATACAATGTGCTTTAAATTTTTTTCTTCTCTTTAAATTTTTTGCTCCAGTAGTTGAGAAAGATTTATTTTGTGAAATGGCAGTGGATTCTATGTCAAGAACTGAGAGTCTGAAGTCACCCAAGTAGAGTACTTTATTTCCTAAAATATTTCCTCCCCAGCCTTTTTGACAGCACCAGTTAGTAGGCAAAGCCATTCTTTTGTGGGACCAGTAAGCTGAAAACAATAAGCTGGTCACATTATGCTTTGTAACTCAAGGTAATTAATGAATGTACAGCTAAGTACAATATCTTCAAGTCATACCTACCACAAGTAGAGAATGCTCATCACTTTTCTGAATTAATTGATAGATGCAGGATGGCTTCTTTTTTTTTTTTTCTTGTAAGGAAGGATTTATTTCCTGGAGGATAATTCCATGTCTCTTTTGTGACTGAGAGCTTGGGGCTTCCTGCTGTTAATTTTCAAGTTAATCTTAACCTCTAGTAACAGAGAATATATTGTTTCTGGGATACCTGATCGGGAAAGCAACCTTTGCCTTCTCTCTCTCCTCAGGAATGGAAGGTTGTATCAGCAAGGAGAAAATAATCTTTCTTGTTATTGTACCAGTTTTACCACTTGGAACATTAGCCCTAGTTCAGCTTGGTGGGTATTACAGCTGCAATCACTGGTAGTCTGTCACTGAAATAATGGATCTTGAAACTGAAACATGCTTGAAGATTACAGCATGGAATCTTTATTGAAGCTGTCCTGCCATGCAGAAGGGGATGCAGGATTCAAGGTGCTGGTGGCCTAATCCAGTCAGTTCTCAGATGTAAGGCAGAAAATATGCATCTGGCTTCTACATGTTTTCCTACATTTTCTCAGTGTCTTTACGGTGCAGAATACACAGGCAGATGTGAAAGGAGCAATCAGAACCCAGGAAGAGTTTGCAACAAATCCCATTCAGGGTTTGTATTCTTAAAAACACAAGAGAGACAGGAGGGAGGAGGAAAGGAAAAGGAAAAGGAAAAGGAAAGGGAAGGGAAGGGAAGGGAAGGGAAGGGAAGTGAAAAAATTCGTTTACGT
>VZRX01021886.1:68053-87458 GCA_013398075.1 Notiomystis cincta
GGAAGGGAAGGGAAGGGAAGGGAAGGGAAGGGAAGGGAAGGGAAGGGAAGGGAAGGGAAATGAATAACTTCCCTTACATGTTGCTTTTCTGTTTAATGAAAAACACTGATGACATTATGGATTTTTCTTAGCCAGGGTTAAGATTTACTTGAGATTTCACAGAAAAGACACTGGGTTCTAGTGTAAACTCTACATCCAGTAAACTCTACTTTCAGATAGATGTTCCAGATATATGTAACCACTGACACAGATGTTTATGACCAATAGGTGTGTATGACCACAGACAAAATAGGATTTTACATGAAACTTTTTTTCTCATTTCGATGTTTATGATTTTTTTTTAACATAGTGTATTTCTGAATGGATGCTACTCTCAAGCACTTTTCTTTCTAAGACATTATGATAACTGGGCTGGGACTCTAAATTTCTCCTACAGGACTGAGCATCTGAAAATCAAACACAAGGATGCTCAGTCCTTCCAGGACAATGTTCTTTTCTAAATGTGGTCTTGTTTTCTTTTGAAATTGAATTTCTATATAGTTATTATAAAATTATGGATATAAAGGTACAATAATATAATATAGAATTATATATAATATGTTTTTGTATATCAAATAATATATCACAGATTTAACACTATCACTAGAAATATAGCAGATATCTTACTGTTGAAGACAGGGGTCAGTAAACTAATGTATAATATTTTAAATGTTGCAATGATTTTAATGCAGACTTTTTTCAGATCATAAGTGTACTTTGAGCTCAAACAAGAACACAGAAAGCAGAGGCTTCTTCCATAAGAAAGAAAATTTCAAAAAAGAGGTGAAAGACCAGAAACTTACTTTCAAAAAGGCATAACATATTTTCTGAACAATATACAGTACCTTATCTTAATTGAATAGGTTTCTCCTGCAACCATTTATGGAATAGCAGAATACAGAATGAAGTAAAAACCTCACACATAATCAGTTTTCGTGGTCTAATTTGCAATGCTTAGCAAATTAGATTCTGCAAGAAACAGTCAACCTTTGCCCTTTTCAGACTATTTATTATTTTCATTTTGAGATGAAAATATGGTAATTTCTTACTCTTTTGTTCACAGTCAAACTGTTGAATAGTGATCTGTTTAGCATAGACCCAGAATATTACCAAAAAAATAGGAAGAAAAGAAAAAGAAAAACAAGTATAGATTTTGTTTTCTCAGAAGTCAGAAAATAGAGTGTAGCTTTACTACAAACACCAACACAAAAGAAAATACAGGAGTGTTTAATCTGTTGAGAATCTGACAAACAGTGAGTGAATACCCAAAGACAACAAAGAACATAAGTTTCACAATCCTTTCTATTAAAAAGAAAAAAAAAAGCTAGAATTTGCCTGGTGTCACACAAGAGGATGATAAGAAGTCGTGGAGGCTTTGGTTACAACCTTGCCCATGAGACATTGGACCAACAGTGCTTAATCTATGATGAACAATTCTGTTCATCAGTCTTGAAGATGGTGACTTTGTCCACAGTGTGGACAGGTTCTTCCCCACACCTTTGCTCTGGGGTTCCCTCACAGTGTTACTCCCCTTGCTCATACTGTTGTCCATCCTTCCCTATGAATTCAGCATAATATTTATTATTCAGCATGGTATTAACATCCCACTCCCACATCCCTTCCTCTCCCTTTCTTTCTTCACTCATTTTAATACTATGGCAAAACTAAAATTCTCCCTTGCAATCTAAACCAGACAATAAAATATTCAAATTATTTGCAATCACTAGTTTTGACTATTTATTAGTCCAGGATTCTGTTACAAAATCACAAATTCAATAGCTTGTGAGAAGCTACTCACACATTCCCAAAATGTGCTGCAGAGGCTAAAACAATTTTAAAAAGCCTGAAAAAGCATCCAGCTCTCCCCAAACTTATTGTCTTTTTATCCTGTGGCTTGTTCTTTATTTCCCCTTTGTCCAGTTGCCAATGCATTTTCCAAGTGACAGAGTTTCTAATTTTTCTCTTAGAGGAGTAACAAGGTGAATAATTCCCCAGTCAGAATGATTTTCCCTCCTGATATTTAGCAAAATAATCAAAACAAACACCCTTCTTAATTTTATCTCATTATTCTTCCCGGAGCTATAATCCCTTTTTGTCACTTGGAATAGTGCCTCTCCTTCTGCAGTGCTTTCCCATGAAAATTTTGTAGGTTATTATTGCTCTCCTTAGTTGTTGCTTAGCTAAGTGATATATGTTTGACAGACTGTAATTGCATGAGCCCCTGGGAAGTGAAACTGCCAAGTTGCACACAGCTCTATTTGGGATACGTATTACAAGGTGTGTCAAATGCAGCCATACATAGTGCAGAAACAAGAGAAGAAAACCTCAAACTCTGGCTAAAAGAAAAGAGAAGGAGGGATTTTATTTTTCCTGCCAGTTATAAAAATCTCAGCTCTTTTCTGGAGTGCTGCAAAGGTCACATATGCACATGTGCACCAGTCTGGATGCACAAGGATCCTCTCGTCCCCCAAGGACTGGCGTGGTACCGGCACTCGTCCAGCTGCCAGCCCTGCCCATGCCCTGTGCCCTTCAGTACTTCCCACAGGGGCTGGTCCTGAGGGGTTTGCTGGTGACCCCACACACCCCACACAGGATTTGGGGGAGACACAGCCACGTGCCCCTGCCCAGCAGCTGGCACCAGGCACACAGGCTATGATCCATGGTCTCATTCCAGCTGCCAGTGTGAGTCCCTCACACTTCTCCCTCGTGCCTGCCTCCCTTGCTAGCAGCTGTTTTTGGAGGCACACACCATTCCTACCAGAGTGGCTGGGTCCAAGACCCCCACTCACTGGCTTCAGTGAGTGACACCACAGGTCAGGCAAGATTGTCCACACACCCCTGTCCACATTCCCTCTCTTGTTACCTCAGAAGTGGCACCTCAGTCCTTGCAGCACTCACACAGACACAGAAATGTCTTGACCAAACATGTTTCTCTCTTGTTAGTTAAGATCACAGGCTGATCCTCTCCAAAATTGTGCTTGGAGTTTCTTAATGGTCCAGCAATTATTACCCAGAGACTTTTGATCTTTGCCATTGTCTATCTATCCTTTGTCTCCCTTGTTTGTCCTTCTTGTTAACCCTTCCCCCTTCACTTATCTCCTTTTACACTGAAAAGGCCATTGATCAGATATCCTTGTATGTTCCTGCCTTCCACATACCCTTGCAGAAGTCAATACAGTGAATCCCAGAAAATGAAAAAAAGCCATAGAAAGTGAGAGAACTGCAAGGTGGGTGAAGTGAGAGACAGAAATATTTGAAGAGAAGGGGAAACGGTATTTTTAAAGCAGTATTTAATATCAGTTTCAGGTACTCAAATATAGTAAAAAGATGAAAACCAGCCTGCTCATCAAATAGACTAAAGAAATAAAAGCCTGAAATTCTTGAAGCATATGTGTTTTTAAATACAATATTTGAGGTTATTCTTATTTGCATGTTATAGTAATTAGGAAGTTATCCATATTAGACATTACATTCTGATTTTTTTCCAGAAGTCCCAGAGCTAAAAAGACTTCATCTGACCATATGTCATCATCTACAGCTCAGCTATTCATCCTGAGCTTCCTCTCAGTGGAGAGAAGTAGGCACTTCTTGGGTGCAGCATATCTGATCCTAAAATAGACTTCTAAAATAGATCAGAGGAACCAAGCTTTAAAATTGCCTAATCCTCTTCATTGACTATCAAGTTAGCCTAGGGAGCTGGCCGAGATGTAGGTGTCTACATTCTACTCAGATTAAACTAGGTGAGATGAATCCCACCCTTCATTTATTTTTCAAAGAATGTAACTTGAGATTGTCACAAAATGATATGAATATGAGAGATGGCTCTTCAAGAAAAGTATTAAATATGACAAAACTGATGATAAGATTGTGAGAACTGTTAATCACACCTATGGACAGAAGTACCTGAAGTTGCCAGGGTCATACATATATAATTATGGGCTATTAAAAAAAACCCAACTTATTAAGAGAGAGCAACAAAATGTTTCATCAGATCTAGAGAAAAGAGTTCTGTGCTTTCCTTTCTGATTACTTCTCCATTGTTTCTTCAAAGCCCAACTGAAAAATCTATAGTACAAAGAAGTAATTCAAAGAACTAGAAGGAAAAAAGAAATGAGAGAGAAGAATGAAGGAATAAAGAGGGGACATGAAAGCAGAACAAGGGAAACGAGTGTCTTGTCGTTCACTGGACAATATTTTCTGCCTACATGCAAACCAGATTTCTGTTGACTAATACAATAGACTGTTCCTAGCTTGCTGAAGTTGTCACTTGACTGCTTCATTGTCCTTTATGTTTTGCTTTTTCCTGCCCAATACTTTTCTCTCTTCCATTTTCTTCCTATCTATAACTCCTGTGTGCTTTCTAACACCATAATATTTAAAAGCCTCTGTCACCCTGTCTGCCTTTGCTGCCAATTGCTTTTTTGTTTGCCTCACTTCGGCTAAGCTCATTGAGTTGCTTTGGAAAGAGCTCAGCCTCCTATCCATGGGTCTGGAGGCAGAGCAACACGATGGAGGGAGCTGCAGGGAGAGGTGTCTGCCAGCAGCTGGGGAAGCCTGGCACAATGGACATGTACAAACTCCCTATCACTGAAATGAGTAAGGCACAGGGCAGAGAAGAAGCAAAGCAATTCTTTTGTGATTGGCACAGAAACAATGAGTTGTGTGCCAGATATAACAATGAACTGGGAAAAAAGAGTACTGGCTGGAGGTTAGTTCAGTTAATTACCAGAATTGAAAATGAAGTGAACAGCCAAAGTGTGGAAAAGGGGAAGCTACAGTGTCTCATACACCTGCTTTTCTTAATCCAATCTCATTTGGAAACAAAAATGCTCTCTTTTCAGTCCAGTACATATCAACAAGTAGGAGCAGGAGACTGATTTGATGACTGAAACTAAATTTGGGGACAATGATTCTCACACAGCTGACATGAGAGTAGCTCTTTCCTTCAGATGCTGATTTTCTATGTCACGGTGATGTCCCATGGTGCCCATGAAGTGTGGCTCCCCATTGCACAATCCTTTCATAAACAGAGAAGAAGAAACAGCCTCAATGCCAAGGAGTTTGCTTTAAGCAAGTCTACTGAGGGAGATATTTTTTCCATAATGAGCACGTGTGTCTTTGTGCTGCTCAGGTTTGTGTTAAGTTACTAAATCATTCTCACAGTCTCCTACTTTCTCTCAGGTAACAGCGTGGATTTTGGAAAGGAGCTTTGCCCTTCTTCAAAGTTATGCCACATCTGATGTGTAGCCAGATTTCCCTTAAGTATGAGGAGCTTAGGGAGGAGCATTTGTGTACTGAAGCATAATGAATTCCAGCTGAGAGCAGAGTCAGAGGACAGCAGTGGAGCCCAGAAAGCTCCAGTGCTGCCCTGCACCACGGCAGAGCTCAGGTAATGGCAGACTGAGATGCTGATGAGCAGAACTGATGAGGTGCAAGCTAACAGAGACTGTTGAAAATTAATGAGGCATATTGGGGTAGGACCTGTTCAGAGGAGGCAGCATGCTGGAGGAAAAGAATAAGTGGTTCTAAAAAGAAAGAATTAAAGATAGAAACAGAGAAATATTTTTGGCAAGTGGAAATCCATTTAGAACAGGTTTATTAAGAGGAGAGTAACTGGGAACTTCATATATTTTTTTGGTATTAAGGAGGGATGGAGGGATATCTGCAGCTTCCTTTTTTTCTGTATGAGAGAATAATTTGATATCTGAGTTTACGCTTTTATCTCTCTTGTCAAATCAACACTAACTACTTATGGAGACTCAAAAAAATTTTTGACAAATGGATGGAATCTTACATTTCTGGAGATATGAGACTCCAAGAGGTTGTTAGCATATATATTCTGGAGTATACAGAGATTTCTGAAGGCTACTGGAGCAAATTTCTGATCATATTTTTCTTCAAAATTCTAATGAAAAGCTTTTTGTTACTACTGTCAAGAGGAAAATAAATAGTCTGAAGATGTGGCAAGTCTTATTCCATTTGGAATCATAACAGTAGCTATATCATATAAAACATGAAAATATGAACAATATAGTAAAATAACTAAATTTAAAATGTATAAATATAAATCTGGTATCTGTTATAAACTATTTACTGAGTAAGTCCCATGATTATTTAAAAACTTCTCTATGAGTCTGAGATTCATATCGATTGAGTTAAATTTTCTTAAATGCATGTTAAAAAAGCAGTAGGATTGAGGTTCAGGAGAAAAAAATCTTGATGATTTTTTTGAAGCAATTGTTTCTCTTCAGTATATAACTCCCTACATAAGTTTTCATACAGCTATTTTGAATTAAAACCAATGAGAAAAGCAAGCAGGTGAGACTAAATTGCTGACATTAGAAACATTTCCTTTTTAAGGGAAAAAACAAAGAAAACCCTCTCATGCATTCACTGTGTGTAATACAGGCTCAATCTGACTCCTTTCATGCTGCTGCACTCAATCATATGCTGTAAATCCATGGAGTAATTGCTGTAGAACAAATACTGTTGCAGTAAGGCTGTATATTTCTTAGCAAGAACTATACTATACTGATTTACTGTAAAGGGGGGGGGAGGAAAGAGAACAAACACTCAGAGTTTGTGGCTTTACTTTGCCACAAAGCCCCTAAAAGGCCCCCTGTAAAATTTCTCAGTCCATTGTATGATATATTCCTTATTCCCTGAGTAGAAGTGAATTGAAGTTATCCTGGATAATAAGGCATCACTCCTGCCTCCTCTTTTCTCTTCCTTCCTCCTCCTTGCCCCAATTGCTGTCTCATATATAGAACTCTAATTCTAGCCCACAAATTAGATTTTCTTTTGACTACAATGCCCAGAATTCTTGTACATTATAGCTGAATCTCAGTACTTCATGCAAATCCAAGCATTTTTGTATTGAGTCTTTTGCAGTATCACATCTCTGTCTGTACAAAAGCAGACACAAGTTCCCTGGATGTAGTCAGAGGTTTTTCTCTTCTGCAGTGCTTTCCAAGCTTATTAAACACCTGAGTCCAAAAAGGTACCCATCTGTAGATTGCTGCCATACTCACAACATGGATACAGTAGTCTTTGGCTAACCCAGGCTCCTCTTTTTCCGTTTATATTTGCGGGCACTGTCTGTGACAGTCCCTGTCTCTTCCCATCATTGGAGAGCTGTTTCTTTTGATAAGCCATGCACCTCTGCACTTTTTGATAATCTGTAACACTAGGCAGTGAGGTGAGCATTAATAATACCTTGGTCTGTGAGCTCCCTATTTGCAGGGTGGGAGGGGTACCCTTTTTATAACCCCTAGCAAATGCAGCATGTGTGGAGGTTTGTTGTATCTATCATAAGAGAGTGATTTGAAGGTTACCTCTGTCATATCTAGCAAATCACTCACAATCTACTTCAATTATCACTGCAATGCACAGTTGAGAGTTACTTTATCTTGCAGTGAAGAAAATGGGTACAGAGGACCAATAGAAATGAATAATCATGATTTTCACAAATCCAAACCATAGAGCAGAACAGAAAGTGATAATTTCTGACTCACTTTTTATTTAAACAGAAGTGATGAGTCCTGAAGCAGTGCAGGCAGATATTTTTCTGCCATTACCTTCCCTCCTCCCACAAATTATCAGGAACAGATTAAAGGTGATCCAGTACTCACTAGTTCATTCTCCTTCTTTGGATTTGAATATAAAATCATGTTTTTGGGTTTTACCTCTAGGTGCTGACAGATGCAGAAGAAAGACATCCTGTCTCTATTTTTGCACCCTTCACCATTGCCTCCTATCATTACTTCAGATAATTCAGAAGATTAATGAAAGATATGATGCAGAGTTGGGAGCAAGAGGCCATCTTAACTGGCAGGTGCAATTTCCCATTTGGTAAAAATAAGCTCATTAAGCTATAGCAATCTTTGCTGTATTTTAGTTACTAAATGTTTACTTAGGAGTAAGAGAGACAGGGAAAATTGTATAAAGATTGAGAGTGGGGGTTATTAAATGTGTGGAGAACACCTCTAGCACATGATGAGCCACGAATGCTTGAAGGTTGGAAATGGTATTTTTGAGAATTATAATTAATGTATGCTGACTCTGTTTTTGGACTTTTCCCTAGTCATGCATATCACTTACTCTGAAAGGCATGAGACTGAAGAAGGTGTAGGAGGAAAATTCTGAATTTTTTTGCACAGCTTTTCTTATCCAAGAAGCTCAAATCCTTTATACCCACAGAAATGGCTCTCAGGAGCTTACAGCTGAGAGTGGGGAAACTGCCCTATCAGCAAGGAAAATGAGTTAATTGTATCAATGAAGGCAAAATCAATTAACAAAGTTCTCAGTACATGGTACTTGAGATGTTACTGTAGAGTTCTAGTGGGAATGAGGCTTTGGTCTATATTAGTTTACATTGTCCTGTTCCAAATTATGATGAAACAAGTCTGGGTTCAAACCCAGAGAGGCAGTTCTACCTCTGGCTCCACTACCTCCATCTCCAAGGAACTCTCTTTGTGTGGGCTGCCTGACACCTGAAAAGATTCAGACTGGAGAGAAAACAAATGTTTAAGAATGCTTGTGCAAATCCATGGTCTTGAGCTGCTGTGTCTCAGGTCTAGGAACCTGTGTCATGCCCAGGAGGGAGGAGCCCATCCCAGCTGTTTTCCCTGCATGACCCACGTGAAGACAAAGCATCGAATATGAGCTTGCTGTACTTCAAGCAAAGTCACTTCTTCTGTACAAAGCATGTCAGCCTAGTCAGATTTAACCTTTCATTGACATTCACCCTAAGATACTCTCTTTTCATTATACTGCTGTATGTGCAACTAACTGGATTACTTGTGTCCTTCTGGCAAGAATAGATTATTCTACTTCTGTATGTGGATGAGCTCAGCACAGGAACAATGGGTCTGTGATTGCTAAGATGCAGAGGCACTGGTTCATCCTGACTCCTGGCAACCTGCTAAAATATATATTCTTCACCAGTCAGTACATCACTGCTACTACAGAGAAAAGCAGGTTGAATTCCTGCAAGAGGAATAAGAGAAGACAGTTCTGTGGAAAATACTGTACATCCTAAAATGGCAAACAGCCTTCCTGGCATTTTTGTTTTTAGGATAGTCCTGGCTGGAATAGGTAAAGAGTGTTTGTCACTGACCCCAGAGGACAGAGGTAGGCTTATATGGCAGAACAAGGTGTACACCTTATTTTTTCTTTTCCGTTTTTGAGAGTTTTCATATATTCAGGTTTCTGTGAGGAGTAGAGAAATTGAGTCACTTTATTCTTAATCTCTACTATAATAGTTATATATTTAAACATTGATGCAACAATTATTATTAGGAGAGGTTGCTTATTTCTTTCATCAGATCTACTGCATCTGGTATAATGTTGTACTACATGAAAAGATCAAAATATTTGGTGGCTTTCCAAAGACAGGGTTACAGTCATCTAGGGAGAATGTGAAATCTGGGCTGCCCTTTGGATCTTGACTACATTTTTATATTGATCTGTCTGATTAATTTCATTATTTGAGACTACAGAAAAGAGGAAAACTAAATCTTCTCTGTGATCAAAGCTTTTAAACAAAAAAAAAAAAAAAAAAAAGAAAAACACTAAAAAATAGTCGAATTTCTGAACATAGAAAGCTTTTCAAACTGATTACATGTCTATTGTTGAATAAAAATTCAAAATTAAAAGGTCAAGAGTATGTATTTTTTTCCTAAATGCTTGAGCTCTCAGCAGGTGTCAGTCTGATTTTATCAATTTCTATAATATAGTGGTAAAGCAATGTGAAGAATCAAGATGTATTCCAAATAGCACTGTGTTGAATTCTACAATCAGAAAGTAAGATTATGTTGTAGTAGAGAAACATGTCTTTTCAGAATACATAATTGCAGATATATTCAAATTGTTCTCTAAAATAGAGCTGGATGTAGAGCCCCAAATCACATTATGACCTGAAGCTACCTTGAAAGTAAAGAAATTATCCATCCTCTTCAGCTATAAAAAAATTTCTGTATTCAGTGCACCCGCACTTCCCTTTCTCTTTTTTAGGCATTTGAATCATGAATGAACAAGTAGTATTCTCATATGTATTAGGAGAAGAATTAGTAATGTGCCTTCCCACTAATTCTAGATTACTATTTTTTACTTTTTTTTAGGAAATATTAAGTGATTATTTGCTTTTTGACAGCATGTGAACTTCGTTGTTCAGTTCATTCTACACAGATAAATAATTGAGATTCTATACCAGTCAGCTTAAACCTGAGCAAAGAGTAAATAGTATATGCATATGATCTATAAACAGAAAAAAAAATTGCTTGCCATTCATTGAGAAAAGCTTTTTCTTTCAGGAGCAACATTTGTAGTATGTGTGTGCTGCCATCCATCCCAGTTTACTATGCAGTGCTGTGTGCTACAACTTCTCTGTGCCCTCAGGTTATTGTGTTCCAGTAATAGAAGAATTGTTCCTTGGTTGTGCTGTATTGATGTTTGCAAAATGTTTTGAGTTTCTCTGAGATGGAAGCTGCTATGCCAGTATAAAGTTGAGACTATTAATGGACAATTAGACTTCAGACCTGGATTTACCAGGAATCTAAGACTGAATCCTGCTTGATGAAGTCTCCATTAATCTTGCGCTAACAGAGATACACGTGCCCTCCAGTGTCTTGATTCATTAACATGATTTCCATAATGACATACCTGGAATGAAAAAGTTCACCTTTCTACTCAGTAAATGAGTTGGAACAAATGTAGAGAACATTGACCTTACAGAGAGGCTTCTGGGTGATTAAATTGTTGAAACCATGTCAGTAAGTGCATTAGCCACTATAGAAACTTCCCTGCGGTGCTAATGAAGGAGAGAGGATAAAGATCTCTGTAAACCAATTGTCCATGTGTTTCCATCTGGCTAAGACAGAAAGAAAAAATTAAAAGGAGTTTATCTAATCACAAGTCCTCCCTTCTTTTCCCCCACTCTGCTGTTGAACAAAACTAAAAAACAGTGCCGAGATTGTGAATCAAAAGGTTTCTCAGTCTCACACAAACACTCAGATATGCTTAATTCATCTTCTGCATTGATTTTTCAGAGATCAGATCAGTGGAAATTCCAAGGTGTTATGGTGAAGGGAACCATAAAAAAAGCTTGGCAGATAGATAGGACTAGTAGTTTTCAAGTCTTTGAAAAAACTTTACCTTTCAACACATCTGTGCCAAATATCTTCCTGTAGATTTAGTAAAGGACAGAGGACTTTTAGTGGGAGTTAAAGAACATAGAAAGCAGAACAGCTTTTCACTGCTGCTTTTAATACATTATCTTTTCTAAGCTTAGCTTCCTGTTTGCAGATCTACAGTTCTCTGCATAATTCAGTGCCCAGCAAGAAATTCTGCATGCCTGTGCACAGAATATTAAATTACACTCTAATACAAAAGGGAATCTGTACCAGTGCACATGAAGACTGGGGTGTTTTCTATGCTGTGCTGCTCTTTCTCAGCTTATAAGCCTACAAAAATCGTACAAAGACATGGCAATAGCAAATTCACAGGTTCAGTCTTTTAAAAGCTCACAATGGATATAACAAAATGTTCATGAAAGAGTTCTAACAGAGGTTTTCCAAAATCGATTTTTCTTATTCTCTCTGACCACATCTCAGTCAGAATGATACCCTTGTGACCTACAAAATGTCTGAGAGAATAAAAATGCAGCAGCAGCCGAGCAAAGAGCAGAACTTTCCAAGTCAGGAAAAAAGGCAGAAAAGCAGGAGAAACAGGACAAAGCATCTGACTTAATCATATTCTACAATGTAACTTTGCCATGGCTGAAAAGTTTAAGTCTTCCTAATGCTAACATTTCTTTTCTGCCACATAACTTGCACCCTGCCAAATAATTAATCTTCTAGAAAATATATGCTTATATGAGACATACTTGCATGATGTAATTCAGATGGTGCAAGATTATTGGCTACACCGTGAAAAGCAGAACTAATGAGCCTTTTTTTCCCCCCTATAATTTGTATCTTTTGTCTCTAACCTTTTCCAGCTGAGTTCTCTTTCATGTCATCCATGACATCCCTTACCAGCAAGAGACAGCAATGCTATACCTAGGCTGGAACTATCTGTGTGCTCATCAGCCAGCAAGGGTGCACTTGCTGACTCGCTAGAAAGCTGCTGCCAAATGGAGTGTACACGGGCTGAAATCTGTTTGTCTTTCTCTCAGCAGGACAGCAATTTATGCCCTACCCTTCCCTCTAACTGCTGATTTTCACAATACTTGAAGGAACGTAATTATCTTCAATCATATATAGCTGAATACAGACAGTAGGGTTCAAATATTATGAAGGACAGGGAAAGTATAGGCGTATCTAGACACAGTTAAATGTGATAGATCTCATTTGTTATATTTGTACTATTCAATTTATGTCAAGAAAACCAGAAAAAAATCCCCCAACAACACGAAACCACCCTGTAACTATTGGCAGAGGATAATAGCTTATAAAGCAACATTGGAAATTCAAATGACAGATTTCTACTCTGAAAAATGTGTGTTTATCAAAAAAAAAAAAAAAAAAAATATTTGTGTTTATCCATTTATTGAAGTTATTCCAATTTGAAGTTTTACTTCTTAGATGTTGGCAGGATGATTTCCTTTAATTTCTCAGGGCTGCTTTACAGAGGGGATGATTAAGTTGTAGATCTTGGATACAGGTGTTTCAGGAACACACATAAAGACTTTCTGATTCCTGTCCTGCATTGCTTCAAAGTCACACATCTGGATGCTTTAGGATTAGCCTTTTTATTGGAATAGAAAAATGCTGAATAATTTTGTCCCAAGTCAGTTACTGATCCAATTTTACTACGGAACTCCAAAGTGGTTATTCCAGTACCATGCAGACCAGGTATGTTGTGTGCTATGGGGCACTAGAAGAAAATTGTGATTGTGACTGAGGACAAGAAGCTCTTAAATGTGCTTTCCTACTGAGCCCCTTGTACACAAAAATGCCTCTGTAGGAAATGTTAAATATTAATTTAAACCTAATAATTTTAGCATTCTGCACAGGTAAAATAAAAGGAATTTCACATATATGTTTTGATTAATCCTGTTTTACTAGACTTTACATTGCTGAGTAACTCCTGAAGTCTTTGCTCATTCTGAGCTGTTGTTCTTCTAATGGTACCTGCTGTCATTTGCTAGTCATGTGATCATCAAAACAATGCTTTGCCCATGGTGGTTAAAAACCTGGTAAATAAAGCTCAAGTGGCCTAAAGGAAACTGAAATAAAAAGATAAAAGATCAACATCTTCTGCATTTGGCCCTATAATCACAGTGTTCCATCAAGCGAGAAATTAATCATTATGGCCAAACCAGCACAAATCAGTTCATTTAATGTTTCTTTCACTTACCATTGACAAACTGTGATATTTAGGAGTGTGCATCTTAGTATGACCACTCCTAGCTATAGGCTAGGAATTATCTTTTGCATAAAAACTTCATATGATTTCTGGTTCAGAGAGTACATAGATGAAGCCCATAAAAATGCTGCTTCAAGCATAAATGTCTGCTTTAGTAGTAAGCATCAGTGCAAATGAAAACTGCAAATAGACAGCTGGGAATAACAGCACAAAAATCACATGCTGTGTAGTTGTCCTCCACTTTGTGTCTCTGGTTGGTTCATGTCAGTTATGCTGTGCAGCAGTCAAGAAATCACATACAAAGAGAAACAAAAAAGGCATTTTTGTTGGCACCTAAATGATTTGTATTGCACAATTATGCACAAGTGAGGTGAAGCAATTAATTGCATTCTCTCCCAGTGCCTGTAGACCTACAGCAATATGTTTCACACGAAATAGTTAAGATAGAATCAATACAACTTATGTTTTCTATGTATGTGGTTGAAAATATATTGTTTATTTTAGTGGTACTTTTGGAAGGGGAAAACTTTATTCAGGAAAACAGCTGTACCCACTGTGCTCAGAACACTGTCTGCCCTAATCAGGTACAGGGTTTTAGTAGGGAAGCAGAATCTGCTGAGAGCATGATGGCAAGGGAGCTGCCAAGTTCTAAAGTTCTGGGAGGCCTCTCTGCAGTTTTAGACAGCACCTTCTGTCTGCCTGCATTACATGAGGAATAATTCCTTCGAAATACTTAATATTGGAAAGATTTAAAAGTATGTCTGTCTCTGCTCCAGGGCTGCTGCTGGATGCTGAACCTTTTTAAGATTCACCCAATGAGAATATGTAATTAAATGCCAGCAAACTTGCCTAAGGGCAATAAAATCCAGCTGTCGTCTTTTCAATGTTTTCAAGTGCGTTTTGTGATTGAAATGAACTATCTTTTCTTGTGTGGAGGGAGACTTGGGTGTTTATGAATTGTGTGAAATCTAGTCAATCTGATAGTCATTACTAATAAGTATTCATAGGTACAGCTAAAGTATCTATGAAATTGGAAAGGTGAAACAATAGAGGGTCTCACTGAAAAGATGGGACTTTCCAGGACAAAGGCAACTTTGGAGCATTTCTTAAAAGGACATACTGTTGTGATGCTGCTTGGTGTCTGTCTCCCAGAGAAAAGGCACAGAAATGGAGAGAAAGCATTTGAGAACACAGTGACAGCAAACTTTAGAATGTTTTGTAAACAAACAGAATTACACCTAAGAAATATTTGAGTATTATTAGGTTCATCTCCTACCTGAAATGGCCTTGGGCTAACAGGTCAAAAAAGGTCTTTTGCATACTGCTTGAAATGTATTTGATTTCAAGCAAGGCTTCCATCCTTGATCTTTTTACAAGTGATAAGCAGTTCCTACATACCTGAACTTCTTCCTGTGTAAAACATCTGTGACTTCATTAGACTATGAGTGGCTTAGATGGGGAGAACTTGTGCTGTTTGTCTTCTGTGTCCAAAAGACCTGTGTTACAAGAAATTAAGTACTGAAGAGTTACACGACCAAGACACAAGAAACATAAGAACCATGGTTGTCTGAGCAACCTTAATTGCACTTAGCAGTAAGATCACCAACTCATCTACTCTACAGCTAAGAATACACAAGGGAAAATGAATTTTAATGAAAAATATTGAACAATTTAATCTACAAGGTATCTTTAACTTGTAAAATTTGAGAAGTATTTTATAGAAGCATTGTTCTGAAGAAATTACCTTGAAGAAATTGCCTTAAAGAACTTGTCTCATTTGGCTTCACTGATCCTTATCTGTGTCTTAATTGTTTTGCTTTACCTTGTAACATCTTTGTATGGTACAGAAGTTTGTGGTGTTTCTATTTAATAATTTCTAGTGATAGAATTCTTCACATTGCAAAACTCTTATTTGAGTGACTGAAATTAAAGAGGAAAGAGGTTTTTTTAGACTTATATGGAAGGGATGTCTGAAAACCATAAGCTGTTCAGCAAGTTGCTAAGCATTTGGTCCTGATCAATGTGTGATCACCTTTAACATGGTTAATATCTCAACAGCTGTCTTTTTTAACCTTACTTAAATAGTTCAAGTTTAATTCCAGAATGTGCAAACTCGGCAAAATAGGGCTGAATATGCTGTGAGGCTGTTCTATTGATCTTGCTGCAATTAGCTTCTGAAGTAAACAGATACCATTTGAATTGACAAGAGTATCCCTCTCAGAGCAAGGAATAGAGAATGAGGAAAAGCTTGTTCTGCTTCATGTGCTTCCTCTGTACCTCTGCCCAGCCTTTTAAGAGTCTTGTCCTGTCCCCAGTGACTAGAGACTGCCATGGTCTTCAAAATCTTCCAGAAAGAAGAGAAACATTTGGGCAGTGCACCAAATGAAACTACTACCAACCAGTGGAGCTCGTAAAATGATATTTTTATTTGACTTACCCTCTTGCAGCCATGGACAGAATGGAATAGAGGGCGAATTGTGCCCAGCAGCGCTGCTGCCTGGAGATGAAGCCACTAGGTTGAATTAAGAATCATTTTCTTAATGTTCTGCCAATATTTCAACACTCTGGGACTGCATGACTAATGATAGTACTTGGGGATATGGCAGTGATGCTGAAAATAGAAATTGGATATATTGCTGGATATTTGCACTGGAGTGTAGATCAATGGACTATGGTCAAAGGTACTCTGTTCCATGTGAAGAGATTTCTTCTGTGTTTTCCCAAAACAAAGAAATCTTCCATTCCTTTATCTGATGAAGCTTGTGGGTTCTTCTTTTTGTTGTTGTTTTTGTTGGTTTGTTTGTTTGTTTTGTTTCATAATGAGACTCAATGTTAGTGGGGGAAAAAAGACAACTAAAAGAATATCAGAGAAGGTATTTGGTCATCCTGGAGATTACCCATGAGTGCTCAGGTCAGTGTGGTTCGGTAAATTTATAAAAAGGATCCCCAGCTGCTTACAGCCAAGGCCTTGGAACAATCAGTACTTGACAGAATAACTCCATGCCAAAGAAAAAATACAGATACAGCTTATCCTGCTTTGAAGCAACAAAGTGAATAACAAAATTGGCCTCTTCACCTTGAAGGTCTAGGGTTCCATCCCCATGCACTTGCATTCAAGGAGCTATTCTTACCCCCTTACTGATAGATGGAAAAAGGTGAGTGTTTAAGTGAGAGTTTATTTTCTTCAGGCTTGATTGGGAATTAAATGACCCTTTTACATGTTTGAAATTATTTTGTGGTTTTTTGTCCTCACTATAATGGCCATATAAAGAGATGTCACAATTTTCTACTGACGGGTAAATCTCCCACACCTCTAAACCCCAGACCCTCCTAATAACCTACAAGGTCCTATTTCCTTTTTCCTTATTCTTATTCCTGTCAGATCCAAATCAATGTTTACTGAAGTGACTGGAAACTTCTTTGTTGATTTTAATGCATTTTGTATAAAGCTACTTAATGGTTTATTGTGAACTTTTCCACCTCGGTCACTGGTCAGTGCTCACTGTGGGGACTTGATGAGAAGGAGGCAGTTGCAAGCATAGCAAGGTGCTATTTAGAAATACTTGCACAAAGCTGAAAGCACAGCATCTCAAAAAAATGCTCTAACCTGTGTTTAGGGACTTTTAGGCAGTGAAGAATATAATTTAATTCCCTTTGAGACTTCTTTAGGAGGAATTGGCAGCCCATCTTGCTTTGGGAAGATATTTGGCTTGACAGCATATTGACTTTATAGTCTTTCTTTCTCACTCACTTCCAGTGAGACACATTTGCCACTGAATGCTCAACATAATGACAATCCTTAAGGCACCAGAATGAGGTTCCCAAAAAAGATGTTTTCATTTTGCAATAAAGTCGTATTGCTTTTTTTGTTAAACATTTCAGTGAACATAAGCCAATTAACCCTTTTCTCTAAATGAAACACATTCATGGAATTAATTTGTTAAAGAGAAATACCAAAATATTTCTTGCTTAACTTGAAAATATGATAACACAATATACTGCTGTATCTTGATAACATACAAGGCAATAATCTGAATAGGTCAGAAAAATGTGTGCAAAATTGCATCTATCAGGCTGAAAACCTTTCTGTATAAAATACGCAGTGCCTTAGAGTCACTGAAGCAAATGTTATTTAAATTAGCTTAAATTCCAGCACTCTGCCTTTTAGAATCAGGTTTAGTTAGCTTAAATGTGCTCCATCTAAAAGACAGACTCATAAATGTGCAAAGGTGCTTTTTTTTTCTGCGTAATATCACTTTTAAAAATTAAGTTTAAAGGTAGGTACCTAAAATTGCTGCTTAACTCTATCTAGTCTTGCAGGTATTTAAATATTCACTAGGAAATCTTTCTGGGCTGCAATATGTTTACCTATGGCTTTATTAGAAGTGCTGAGCAGAAGAAAGAGATGGAAGAGTCTTGCTTTGCATACCAATTATTCACATTGGAATCACAGAATATCTTAGTTTGGGAAGGACCCCCAAGGAACATCAATCCAGCTCCCTGCAGCTCTGCCTAAGACTGAGCCATATAACTGAGATGTCATCCCCACACACACACACCTAGTGAGCCAAGGTTTGCTTTTCTGGGTGACCTGTGTGACTCCACAGCTGCAGGGTGGTTCTGAGCAGGGTGCAACAGCTTGCAAAAGACAGGCACAGAGAGCATTCCAGTGCCTTGCTCACCCACTGCCATGCAGAGCCTGAGAGCTGTGGAGCTCTCCTGGGAATGGGTGGTTGATATCTCAGGAGGGACACTTAGTGTCCCAGCTCATGGAATGTTATCACATGCCACATGTGTGAATCTTCTATATCTGCTGGGTCTAGCAGTCTGTACATGCAATCAACCATGACCCATACAAAACTTGATTTTTTATACTAAATGAGATTTTTCTTTTTGCTTCTGTTTCTCATTTGCTGTTTGAAAAATGTTCCAGAAACTATCTCATCTGACAGGTAAGAACTTTCAATAATACTTGTTCTGATTATATTCCTTGGCCATTGCTTTTTGTCTTTTTGTGACTTTGCCTGTTAGTTTAAACAGCCCTTCTGTCTCTAATATTTAACTTTGTGATGTGTTTAAATAAAGCAAACATATCTCCACTTGGCTTCTCTTCTAAGAGACTCAGGAAGCCAAGTGTTCCTTTAGTCTTCCCTGTAAAACAGACTGTCCAAACTTATGATCATACTGGTTGTTTTCCCATCTATTTGCTCCAGACAGAGAGTGATTGCTCTTGAACATGAAGAACCAGAATTGTGGAGGAGTACTTAAAAGAAAATGTTGAAATTATTTTGTGTAAAAGTCATGAATATTCACCAAAAATATTTCACATGCTACCTTTCTAAGATGGCCTTGCCTTTCCATATGGGCACGTTGTACAACTGATAATTAGTCATGTCAAATTTATCTCCCCTCTTTCATTTGCATCTCAGACATTTTCTTGCATAGAATAAATTAATGTAATGTAAATAACGTAAATTCCTACATGTATAACCTTGCATTTTTGCATTACTTATTTTCACCATGGTTCCTTTCCTAGCATTCTCAGGGTGTGCCACTGAGATTTTTTTCTGGTATCTACCTCAACTAAATTTCAGAAGTACAATTTCAAATCAGAAAAGGTGAAGCCTTCTTTAAACTGTGCTGGATCTGATTTGTCATTGTGTGATCCCTCTTCTGAGTTTTTATGAATGAGTCCAGTTGAATTAGGGAAGCATAAATTTGAATAGGCACATGAAGTAGACTGAAATAATGAGATTTTGCATTTTTTCCAGAATTAAATTCTGAGAGGGTATTGTTATGGGTTTGGATTTGGTACTTAACTTAAGGGATAATTTTTGTTGACATAGTGTAGACTTAGAAAAAAAAAAAGGTCCTATGATAAGTATTTGTAACTTTATCAAAAACACTTAATCAGTTTGAAGTAATTTAATGAAGGTCAGAACATTGATTAGAGTATTCTGTGTTAAATACAATATAGAGAATTGTCGTGGGATGATCT